>OX403617.1:46263213-46499366 GCA_948107695.1 Meliscaeva auricollis | reverse complement strand
ACTCTCACACACACAACAAACAAATCCGCGGGGCCAAAATCTATTTTCTTTATGGGTTTGGAAATGTGTTCTTCACACTGAGAACCACTGCATTTTTCCATCCATAAAAAGGTAGAATCATTTTTGCCGTCGCATCATTGAACCATTGCACTTATTCAACAGCTTTCAAGGCTTGTGGATGGAAATGTAACAGTGGATGTAGTGCTTGATTGCTAACTCAGAGGTATGGGGTTCGAGCCCCACCATGGGCAGTAGTCTTTTTTCTTATCCCCCAGCTTTGACTAGACGCCACCCATAGGATTTTATGAGATGATAACTACCTTAATCTCAAATCTACTGTAAATGTCTTTCTATTTCTTCTAACAAGTGCCGTGCATGTCACATTAAAAACACCCAAGGTTTTACAGGCATATAGTTGAAATATAAAGAAAGAAGGCCTTTCGAGTGTTATAACTCTATAGAAGAAATTTTGAAGAAAAAACCTTTTTTATGACCGACAATACGATTTTTATGTTAGAAGACGTACCGAGATTATGGTAGCTCATCTTACGGTTATTGCGATCTTCTATTAGGCTGGAGGCCTGTTCTCAAGTCCAACATATTTTTTTCGGGAGTAGTGCCTCTTGCAAGTAATTGACAGAGACCCAAGGGTACTAATTTCATGAAAAGTGCATCTCATTTTAGTCAGTCAAACTCGGTAGAAAATTGCCGACTAACTACACGGACGAGTTACACAAATGCAAGTCAACAAAAGTATGATAACAATAAAAATACAGTCAATCGCGATCGACCCGGAAATAGAGAGAATCGTGTTTTACTGTAGGTATATAATATAACTCACGTGAGTCAGTTTTCTCTAATAAGTTAGATCCGCATTGTGGAAAAGACTTTCAGATCTCGGTAGTTTTTTCGACAAAATCCCTTCAATTAATTATTATTTGCAAAGTAGTGACTTCCAGCACCGCTTGGTCTCATATTTCGGTGCAATATTTTATTTAAAAGACCTCAGTCGTTTATAATAAACTATAATTATTATTAAAATCAAATCAAACATTTTTTATTACTTAGGGTCCCAATGAAGTACGTTGTTCTCATTTGCTGGTCAAACACAATAAAAGTCGACGACCAAGCTCCTGGAGAGAAGAAAACATCACACGTTCTAAAGAAGAAGCACGTACAATCCTTGAAGAATACAAGAAACAGGTAAACCACAATAAATGTTATAACTGATCAATATTATCATAATTTTGTTTGTTTTAATAAGATTGAATCTGGTGAAGCAACTTTACATGAACTCGCAGAGAAATTTTCAGACTGCAGCTCAGCTAAACGTGGTGGTGATCTTGGAATGTTTGGACGAGGTAAGATTAATATCTACACACTATCTTGTTACATATAAACTTTATATTTTTGTATATTTTAGGACAAATGCAAAAGCCATTCGAAGATGCTTCCTTTAGTTTGAAAGTCGGAAAAATGTCCAAAATAATTGAAACTGATTCCGGTCTTCACTTGATTCTTCGTACACAATAAATACAAAACAATTAAAAAAGTCACATTTAGTTGCGTAGATTACAAAAAAAAAAATCTTTAATTTAATCTCTAAACAACAACAAAAAAAGATAAAAATCAATAAAATATTAAACTTAAAAGCTAGTCTTTAATTTTCTTTAGCAAAATTTTGCTTCCTGCTGTTGTTTGACCCTTTAGAGTTGGTATATTTTCTTTGATAAGTTCTTTTAGTTGTGTTGTTGCTTCCTTTGCATTGTTTTCGATGACATTAAGAAGAACAAAGCAAGCTCGATTATGGACTAACCATTGCTTAACCTGAAAAATATAAAAAAATTAAATAAAATAGTTTTTATTTAAGAAATTAACGATATAGGTAGTACTTACAATTTCATCAGTAATAGTATTTGACAGAATCGCTCCGAATGTGTCTTCTGGATTTACTTTAGTTCTTTCTGAATCATGTTTGATTATTTTTTTTAAAGCAACATGCATGCCGGCATCAATTATTCCCTCAACAGTTTCATCCTTATAATAAAAGTTATTTAAATATAAATTTTTGTGAGGAATATAATTATTAACTTACTGCTTTTGGTGTTTTTGGTTCCTTGCCAACTTCTATTACAGTAGTAGTCCAATCAGGTTTGCATATAAGATTGGCTAGAGATTGGGCAGCATTTGTGAAATTAGTGGAAGTCACTGTAAAGAAGAATGTGTTAAACACCTGTTTGCAATTACAAGAAACTGTTTCCAACAAACAACTATTAGACGCTTTATAACTTCATATAAAAAGGAATTAAGATTTTCACTGTTAAAGTGTAAAAGCTAAATGTGAACTGGGCGAAAATAAAATCCATTGGATTTAGAAGACGTGGAATTTGAGTTACTTCATTAAAAGAACTAAACTAAAAGAAAAGAACTAGTTTCCAAAACAATATCGGTATTTTGCTGACCTCACAAGAAGGTAGTGAAAGAAAAGCCTTATTATGATAAAAAAATAAAAAAAGATGATCAGAGAAAACATACAAAACAGGAGCTCTTAAATGGACTTAAGCTTTATTACAATTGAATTAATATTAAACATTTCCATACATATGACATGCACCCCGTTTGAACTGAATGAGCACACAAGTTTTCTAAGACGCAGACTTGGTTTAGAATTCTCTTGTCTCCATATGAATGGTTACACGTCGTTTCAGGGAAGAAGAGCGTTTTTTAAGGCTTCATTATAGTTGAAGATGTGGTGTTATAGTTTTGGGAGCAGTTGGCTACTAAGGCGCTATAGAGTTTTAAACGTCAAATTTTCAGAACTTCAGGACCAATTAATTTAGATTTTTAGCAGGATAATGCCCCATTTCACATGGCGAAAAGTTAAAAAATTGATAGAGAAGCCGAATCTGGATTTTCTTCAATGGCTTCGTACTTACTCGACCTTATCGAAATGTTTGGGGACGACTAATATGAAAAGTTTATGGGGGCTGTCGTGAATGAAAAGTTTCCTGGAAATGTTTCCATCGTAAAAAAAAAAATTGGGAACACAAAAAAAATTCGAGGGAAACATTCCCTCGGTATTCTTGTTCCCAACTTTTTTTTACGAGGGAACATAATTTCCAGGGAAATTTATCTTTCATTTCATTTATGTATTCTGGAAAAAAATTCCAGGGAAGATTCACGATGCCTGTAAAAATTTGCTGACAGGGCCCTATGAGTCTGCCTGGAAATTTCACTAAAACATATTAAGGTACGACTCCATGCAGGATCGAAGTCATTATAAATAAAGATCAACCAATAAAAAAACTATTCATTTAATTAGCTCTTATGTTTTTTTAATTATTTGGATATATGCCTGTTAAGACCTTGGGTTTTTTAGATGCTACGGCCCTTGCAACAACAGTTCATATTTTTTGGAGATTCTATCGTAACTCGAAACCGTTATGTGGGAGGTATTCGTTCCAAGCGAGATATTCAAAAACAAAAAAAAAAAAAAAAAGGAATTTGTACCAAATTTCATGCAAATCCGTCAACCGATTTAGGCCGTGGCCATCTGTACAGATAGATGCACAGACGAACAGACGCACAGACCGACAGACGACATGATGGAAACCACTTTTTTTCTTCTTCTCTATCATCGTAATATTGGTTTTATTTAAAAACTCGATTTTTTTTTGACACGAAACCAATACTTGCATTATAGAGCAAGTAAAAATAATCATTTCAGTAAGTAAATTTGAAACACAATGGAAAGCATTTTTTCTTTTAATAGTCTTGGGACTATTTTCAAAGAAGAAAATTAAAAACAATCTCTTGTTAATTTTATCCGGCAAGATAAAAAGATTTACCTGCTATGCCTTTGAATGAATTGAATTCTTGTACATAACACTATCGACTGGGACAAATCGTCACGGTGGGCTGTTATAACTACGAAGTGGCTAAAGACTTTTTTCACTTGGGATCCACTATTACATCGCACAGTGACATCACTGCAAACATAAAATGAAGAACCACACTTGCCAACCGCTGTTTCTTCGGGTTTAGAAGCCATTTATGTAAATAGTAAAACCTCTCAAAGAACCAAGGACTTTAATTTTTCATTTCGCATGGGCATTGTAAAGACAGGATGCAACCATCTTGGTTGCTTTGAGAGAAAAATTCTTGGAGTGAACTATTGTCTTCTGCGTAAAGTTTGAAGTTTTCGCATTTAACCCCAAAGGTAAACGTACGACATCAACCAACATGGTGTTCGGAACTGGTTACAGCTGGCTAGATACCCAGCTGCCTGGACAGTTTTGTTGGTGGAAGCCTTGGTCCACCCTGGCTTGTAACAATGTAAACACCATCTTAACTAACTAACTTATTTTCAACTATTTTCTATGAAGGTGTTTAAAATGTCAAATACTAAATTGATAAAACTTACATTTATTTAACAAATTCGCTGTTACCAATCCAATATGACCATCAGCAAACCAAAACTCAGGTGCATCTGCTATCGCCTTTGCAATGGGTTCCTCGATTTGTTCAAATATCTCCTTTCTTCTCACTTCCTTGTCTTTTTTTCCATACTTCAAACCTTCCTCAATGTACGATGTAAAATTTGGATGGAAACTCTTTGTATCACCAGGCGAAACAAACCACTCAATTACTCGACGTCCCCATTGATTGGCAGCAATTGTTTGTAATTCAGCAAGAATTGGATCAAAAAGGGCCTTCTTCGTGGCCTTGGTATCATCTAATGCATTGACTACTGCAATTATAAACACATGACCGTGTTCGTGAGTGCAGATTTTTACCAAATGTTCTTTAATTGTCTTAACGATTGCCTAATGAATAGAATCAAATTGTATGTAAACACAAATATACAAACAGAATTATATTATAATTTACTTACACGTCTGTTTTTCGGTGTTGAATGCCAGAAACAAAGGACAGCAGCTTGACTTCCTTCTTTTGTGGTTACCATAAGTGGTATCAGACTGGAGTACATTGTGACAGTCTCTTCTATTTTATCTTCTTCACATTCTTTGAGGTATTCCAAAATAACTGCATGGACCAGCGAACTGTCTACGAGATTTTTGTTAGCTACATGATCAAGATTTGATTTAACTGAACCCAGAATGGCGGCTTTCATGTGTGTTGTTTCTTTATATGTGTCTGATAATTGCTTTACCGAATCATCTTTAGACTACAAACAAATGAGAAAATAGTTTATTAATAAAAGCTTTGTATTGTAATAGTTAATAGTGTGCTGATATCGTTGTTCAGAGGGGTTCACTACCACAGACAAAACTTTTGTTCCGAAACACTAACAAGCCTATGCCCCTGAAGGGGATTTGTGTTCACACGTCCCCACAAAGGGAAGAATGATTTAGGATTAGTTGCAAGGATGAGCTGCATGATCTCCTGGAGCGGAAAGTGAAAAGTGCCCGAAGAGGCGACTTGGCGACTTCAGTGCAAGATTTGATAGGGAGAACCTCCATGGATGATCGCAAAACACAGCCTGTATGAAAAAACGACCAATAACGGACTCAGTCTACTCAGATGGTAGACTTTGCCGGTGGGGGGCGAAATTTTATCGTATCAAGCACCAAATCCAACCGATCAAAATACCGTCAACACATCGCGATAAATGCCAGATATGTTTTCAGTATCTAGGATGTCCGAACGTCCTGGACAGCAAATGTTGACACGGACCACTACACATAGTGTCTCGAGTATGGATGCGGACCAGTTAAATTCATTATACAGATATTAGGTGGGTTACTTTTCCATTCCTTAATGAAGACAAATAACATTATACACTAATTTTACCTTTTTATATAAATCTCCATAGAACTCTTGACGCATGTAAATTTTCTGTTTCGGATTGGCGTGATTCAAATAGGCATCATCCAAAATCTTGCTCGAAATATTATGACAAGCTAAGCGAACAATGTTTCCCAAAAAGCAATCCACCATTTTACTTTTGATCTCTGGACTTCCATACTTGAACATTGTTATTACACAGAAGTGTGCGTACTTTGTAACAGCCATCTCTGCTACCTGAGGTAGAAGTTCCTACAAAACAAAATGTTAAAGCTATTACTCTCGCTTACATTCAAAATAACCTTGACTTACTTCAGAAATTGTAACACGTAGTGCTGGAGATGCACACTTAATCATGCATTGAACCACACGAGCAGTATCATGAGCCATAACAATTTTTTTAAGCATATCTCCCCTAATATGCTCATAGAGCTTTTCTGCCAAAATAGAACGGTCTGCAGATTTATTGCTAAGATTAGATACAAAAAATAAAATAAATAAAATAGTTCAAAAAGTATATTTTTGTTAAAATACTTCTTGAGTTTTTCATAGATGCGTTTCGCTTCTACAGCCACATCATAGGAGTCCTTAGTTTGCTTCCTTTTCAACCTCAATTCTTTTTTGTCTTGTTTAAATTTATTCCAATCCGTCTTCTCGGGTTTAGCTTCTGGGGCATCCTTTTCCTTTTTTTTAGAACGTTCTCCTTTAGCATTTGGGAGTTTTCCAACTATGGGTTTTGAGGGTTTACCTTTGAATAGATTTTTTGGTTTGGTTGGTTTCGATTTGTGTTCCCCGATTTTGTCAACCTTAACAGCTTTTGGTTTTGAAGGAGCATTCTCGCTGGATGATGCAGAGCGTTTCTTTCCTTTAACCATCATTTTAAAGGTTTTTTTAATTATTAAAATTATTTAAAAAATTTAAAAACAGATATTTCCGAAATTTATTTAAATTCTACAGTTTCCACGTGCAATGCCAAAGCCGAAAAGTCTGCTGGTTGTCAAAATGACAGATTGGCAAATGACAGCAAAATAATTACCAGCACTGCCAGATGCTAATTATTTAGATTACGGATAAGTTTGGAAACTTATCCAGCTCTAATAACTTGTTCAGACTAATGCAAATAGGAGGGTTCACACTAACTAACCTACCGGACGATCATGATAAACAGAAAACAAGGTATGCCTATTATGAAGGCCATGTCGCCATTTTGGAAAACTGATGACATAGTAGTCATCTCCGATGCTGATAATCGAGTTTTTTCAGTTTCATTGTTGTTGTTTTCCATTAAATTTTTTTTTTTCTCAAAATCCATAACGATGAGCTGTCAAAATGGAAAAATGACAGTCGGTCGGATGGTTTTCAAATGATTTTGATATTTGCCGAGGGAGAGAGTTGTCATTTGGTCGTCCGGTAAGTTGGTCAATGTGAACAATCCTGATGAGATGATTATAGGTGTGTTTTTTTGTACGCCCGGGCTAAGTTGGACGAAAAAAACGCTGTCGGGGCTAAACAATTTACTTGTCAAATACAACAACAAATTAGCCCGAGGGGCTTAGCTGCTAAGCCCCGAGAATTCTCGGGGCTAAACTCTTTGAAGGGGTTAAAATCTGTGCTACCAACTCACTTTCTGTTAAATAATCGATAAATTGTATGAAAACATCAAAACTATCGATTAATTGTACGAATATAAAAACACAAAGATGGCGTTTGGTGTAGAAAAAAAAAATTAATTGTGTATTTTTCTTAACTCTTTCAAATTATTTCATTCAAATTTTAAAGTGTGTGTATTTAATGCTCTGAAATATCTTTATAAGTATGTTATTTAATTTATTAAAACACAAAATGGAAACAATTCAACAAATCAGAAATTTTTTTAATTTTTTTTTTTGTCATTTCATTCACAATGATGCCAAGTGTTTTGGTTAAGCCCCGAGGTGTTTTTTTCGTCCAACTTAGCCCGGGCGTACAAAAAAACACACCTTATGATCAAGCTACCAAAATGATCTTCCAGATGAGATAATTTCCACATCATTTTCATATTATAGCTTGTTTAAACTGCTAGGACAAATGAGATGATTTCGATCAAATCTTTCAAATAAGCTTATTTTATAATGAGATAATTTCCCATATAAATTTCAAATCTGCAATGAGATAATTTTCAAATTATCTCAGATTATCCATGACACACAACTATTTCTGCATTTTCTGCATTGAGAATTGGCCACAAACAATTAAATCCTAGATAAATCCTAGGAGTCAAATATATAGAAAACAGCAAATGAGAGCTTTTAATCGAAATGAGATAAATTTGTAATGAAAACAGTTTTTATCAGATTTGCTAAATTATCTCATTTTTTGGCTCTAGTCGAAACAGGCTATTGGGCCTCTTCACAAGAGACAAGTTACTCCAGGATGAAAATCGGTTTAATTATTCTGTTCGACTTCACACGTGATGAACTATGATGAAAGAAAAATGTGTATATATGAACCATATTCAAATGTATTTGTTCAGAAATAAATTATTTCAGAACCTCAAAACGAAATGTTTTTTGTGTATTAGTTTTGTTCTTCCTTTCTTCCACTTGAAACTTGGAAGAAGATTTTGTGCGGTCCCGCTCGCACATTCCATATGCCACCTCTCTCCCACCACCGTAAAAATTATTCTACCCCAGGAACAATTAGTCTCGTGTAAAGGCTTGCCCAAACCAAAGTGCGACAGTGCGACCCGACAACGCCAAAATTTAAGGCTTGCCCAAACTAAAGTGCGACAGTGAGTCACGACATGTGCAACGCGATTTTTATATGAAAAAGTTTTGCGATTAATCGCATTTGGTGTGGGTACTCTCATATGACGCTGTGTAAAGGCTTGCTCAAACCAAAGAGCAACAGTGCGTAACGACATGTGCGACGCGATATTTATATGAAAAAGTTTTGCGATTAATCGCATTTGGTGTGGGTACACTCATATGACGCTATGTAAATAAATTTTTGCGTTATCGCACTGTCGCACTTTGGTTTGGGCAAGCCTTAAATTTTGGAGTTGTCGTGTCGCACTGTCGCAATTTGGTTTGGACAAGCCTTTACACGAGACTAATTCTTCCTGGGGTAGAATAATTTTTACGGTGGTGGGAGAGAGGTGGCATACGGAATGTGCGAGCGGGACCGCAAGCCTTAAACAGGCCCATTATGAAGTGCTGGTGTAAAAGAATTGTTTTGTCATGTTGCGTCATTACGTTGTCGAGTCACAATGTCGCACGACAGTACGACATGCCAGTTCGACAAGACAATGACAAAATTTATTCACTCAGCGTCACATGAGAGTACCCACACCAAATGCGACAAAGCGCAAAGCGTTTTCATATAAAAGTACTTGTCGTCCTTGTCGCCACGGCACACTCTCGCACTTTTGTTTGAGCAATAAGCCTTTAAGGCTGGTATACGCAGCTGAAGCGAAACTAATTTTTTCTGTAGTCTCCTTGAAACCTTCATGCCTATTATGGAGTTCGCAATACTTTACTCTCAGAGAGTTAGGGTTGCAGGGTTCGCATTCGCATTTAAAGCAATTATGAACTTGCCGGGTGAACTATATTATTATCAATACGAGGAACTACCTAATCATTTCCACTAACACACTTTCTCACCTGCGAATCCCGCCGCAACGTATTCGTCGGATTCTGTAATAGTTTTATCTTTTCAAAAATAAACTTGAGAACTCAAACATACCTATTTAACTTGGATTTACTTTAATGGGTGCGTTCATTTTGTCGTTGATAATCAAATGTCGTTTTCCATTTTACCATTAAGAGTTTACTTCTTTTAAAACATACTTTTTTAACTTTTTTACATCTCGTTTTCAGAAAAAACGTATAAAATCCTTACTTTGGGAGTGTTATTTCTTTGCTTGAGTTTATAATGAGATTTACCACATAGTTGGACTAAGTTCATGCTTCAAATGTGTCAAAATGAATCTCCCTCTTCTTTGATCGAAACACCTACTGAAACACTTCAAGATAAATTTTAAATCTCCTGAATTTAAATACCAGAATCGTAGTATAACGTTTCACCAAGAATTGTTATTTAAGTGGGTCCATGAAAAATAAAAATAAAATAATCATTTCAATTTTTGTCAAATTGCATTTTGAAATTGCAGCAGAGACATTTTTTAGTTTTTATTTTCGAAAAAACTGCCACGTATATCTTAGGAATGGTATAAAGCGATTTCAGTGTACATTTTCAAAACAAACATACCCAAATTCGCCATTGCTGTGCTTTGTGGCGTCTTAAATTTTTTTTTCTACATTCGCTGATTCGCTCTCGTTTGGTTTTGGTGGGTTGAAGAAAATTATCGATTTATAAAAGTTGGCGGGCGGAAGTGTTTTTCTTCTTACAATACATAAATAAAGAATAATTTTTTTTGTTTGAATTGAAATAATTAAGTTTTAAAAGATAAAATGGGACGTGTGCACAAGAAAAAAATCGCACAATATAATAAAGAAAACGGTGATGGAGCTCTTGATAATTCTACAAATGGCGATGAAAAATCTAGCGATCGTTCCAGAGCGGACTCGGATGCCGACGAATCGATTGCATCTTCGAAAAAGCGCACTCCGAAGAGCACTCCGGTGCCTGAAGATAAATTAGATGATGAGGAGGAAGAGGAGCAAATCGATGATATCGACCGCAGCGAGGAAAAGAAACAAGAAAGCGCCGAGGAGGAAGACGCTAAAAGCGATGAAGATGCCGAACCAGAACCAGAGTCCAGCAAAAGCTCTCCAGTTGGAAAAAAGACTGCCCAGAAGCGAAAAGCCGCTTCACGTTCCAAGGCAGATGACGGTGATGATGATGAAGAAGATGTCGAAGCTAATGGTGCATCTCCAGCCAAAAAGGCTCCCAACAAGAAAAATGCCGGCAAAAAGGCAAAAGCCAAGCCGAAATCGAAAAAACCAAAACCCGAAACAGAAGATGAAGCCGATGATGATGAAGAGGGAGATGGAGATGGAGAAGATGACCAAGAATACGAAGTAAGTGTTTTTCATGAAAATAATTCAAACAAATTTGAACTAGTCTTTACATAAACTGTTTAAAAAGGAATGCCATGGGTTTTCTAGTTGAACTATTGGAAGTGTTACCGAGAAATAATTATGTATACTCAACCCGAGGGTGTATACTGTTTACGTATACATAAATTCCAAAACTTCATATTGGAATGCATCTTTCTGCATTTTTACCAACATGTTATTATGTTTATGTTCGAAATGAACTGTTAATTGCATTATGACTCAAATTATACATTTCTGTTTGTGGAGCATTTTTGTTTCTCTAAACATAACTTCGATATCTCAAAAAAAAAAAATAAAAATAAATAACCTACAAAAAAATGTTGATTTACAAAATGGCGGTTCGGAATTTTGATCATAAGTTCAGCGATGTTATAACAAAGAAATGTTTCCTAATACTTTGTAGTTTTCTTTTATTTGAATTGCCTATTTTCTTCCCTTGTTTATTATGTTCTTTATTTAGCATTTGAATATTAAAGTTTGAGGTGAAAATTCAGTACCAACCACTTCTGAGGATTTTGCTTGAGGTGGCGCGTTACCGTCATGACGGGTAAACATCCATTAACACTAAAAACGTAGTAACCATTACGTAACAAACCAATTAGAAAAACGTAGGAAAGTTCTTATGTCTGATTGGTAACCAGAAACAGAAAAACTTGCTTAGGAGTTAACAAGTGCTATATTTCACTTTGTAGCAAACTTTGTACTTGATTCCTCTTCTTTGTAGCATTGTTTTATTCAACCTGAGTATCTTTTCACTTTTTCATTTGTGATATGTATAAAAACGACCACCTACCTACCTACTAAAATTTCCGATTTTTTAGGGAGGTACTTTGGTTGGTATGAATTAGCCAGTTCACGTTTCTGACATTTTAATGAGTACCTACTCTCTTTATTACGCTGAGTGTAGAACTAAATAAATTCTTTGTACAAAGTATAGTAAGCCAAACGTTTTCTGTCACATATCCTGTGCATAAATGTTTGGTGGATCAGTGCAATATAGACTAAGTTTTTAGAAGTGAACATTGATCAAACATTAAGTGCAATAGAGGCAATTAATGAAAAAAATGTCCCAAAATGCAATAAACGAAATAGGCCCTATAATGCTGCGAATAATCAATGCCTCTCTAGCGTCTGGAATATTCCCAGCAATTTAGAACAAATCACTGATTGTCCCTACGAAGACGATTCCCGACGCTAAATTCTGGAAATACTACCGCCCCATTTACGAAATGAAATTGGAAAAAATCGTTATGACAAAATTTCGGAATCACCTGAAATAGACAGCTGTTCCCTTGATATCAACATAATAACAAAATAAACTCCAGTTGGAATAATTATAAATAAAACTGAATATCATGAGGAATGCTCAAATTAATAGAAGTGAATGGAAAAACAAATAAAAGAAACGAAAAGAAAAGAAAGGAAGACGAAAAAAAGAAAAACAAACTATGCTGGTCGAAAAACATCCGCTAAGTAGGTATAAAACGTTGGAAGCAAGTGAGCAAAGAATCACAGAAATTTATTTAGATTTATCTATTACACTTCAAAATGTATCTTGCCATGTGTAGAGATAAAAATTGGAGAGATAAAATTTTGTTTAGCTCGATCTGCAAACTAGGCTTTAGGCAAAAAGTTCTTAAGACAGAAAATGAAATTGAAATTTGAGTAATTCATGAAAATCGATGACTTTTTATTGGGATCATGACGTTATCTAGAATGACCAAAATCTCGGAAAAAAATCAAAATTTATATCGAATGCCAAAATCTAGAATGACAAAAATCTTGAATTCAATAATCTCGAAGGGTCGGTTCTTTATCTCGATAAAAATATCGAAGTCGTTTTCCAGATAGAACGATATAATAGAAATCAAAAAGTCAAACTATTTTTGGATAAAGAAAATTAGTATATACGATGTACATTATAAGAAGCAAATTTGAAGTATTCATTTAACTTTGGAATCTCAATATGCACATACCTAACACAAAATGGAGATGGTTCAAGCCAACCTCATAAGAAGATCCTGTTAAGGAAGAATTATATTTTTCGAAAGTATTTAGACGAAGAGTCGCCCAAAATGTTCTTAAACTTAAGCAAATAAATGTTTATTTATTATTGTTATTATTGTACTATTCGAACTAGAATGTCAGCTTATTAGACTTGACCATTCATTATTCCGTCAATTTCATTGAATGTTTGAACAACAACAACTTAAAGGCGCTACCACTCTTGTTTGGCTGGATATATAGCTATTTCGTGATTTGCCACTTATGCACTCATCAGTCTCCTTTTTGTGGTGCTGAGCTTTAATCCAATTTTATTATGAAAAACTTCTATGCACACCATGGGAATCGAACCCACGCATATCAGATTTTGCTCAGTCTTAGAAGTCGTGTGCACTACGCCCTCCACCACTTTAGACCACTGACGTCACAGGTCGAGATGTGTTTCTTGTTTATCCAATGCATTTGGAGTCACAACATTTTTAATAGCGCCTTTTAAGTATGCTGTCTTTACTTCAGTACAATACAAACCAATAGTCCTTTTCATTCGAGTGCAATGCCACCGATAGCACTAAATATTCCTTTTTGAAAGCAAAAGTAGACGATAGCTAGACGAAAAGTTACTACGGCATTATGGGCGTATCACATGAACTTCTTTGTATTCGCTCGATTGTATACACTGTCAAATGTACCAGGATGGATCGAAAAGCGATAAAATTACTGTTGAAGTCTGTAGTGGAAACTAAGTTTATTTGTACTGTACCTACCTTTGGAATTGCTACATCTACGCTGTTTTTTTACTTTGAATTTGGCAATTGTCGTTCTTTAAATTATTGTGTGTGTGATGAAACTAAAACGTTTAACGAAAAACAAATATATGCACTTATGCACTTAAAGTAAGCATTTATTATGAAAATATGCATTTTGCATCAAATATGCAAAAATGCACTAACGATTAAATGCTATTTTTAAAGGAAATTGTATGATTCGCAAAGATTATTTAGTCTTAGACTTCTAAATGTAGCGAAAAAAAACATGCATTTGCATTGAAATCCCAGCCCTAATCATAACCAATTTTTTCTTTACCTTAAACTTGTATTGAGTTACATGTCCGTTTTTGGTAAAAAACGGAAAATAAATCAAAGTTTCATGTAGTTTATCAGTTTTTTAATCTTTTCTTCTAATATCGACCTCCATGATTGCTGCATAGCTTCCCAAAAGCATAAAAGCCACTGATATTCCTTGGTCTGACACTTATTAATCATTATTTTTGCATGTTAGCTTACTCTTTACTCTTATTGCCAGAAACAGCGGCTTTGGAAGTTGACTTGTATATTATGGGTTATTGAATTGGTGAATGACCCATTTTAGTGGCATATGGCAACATTAATTTCTTCATAATCTTCATAGAGGTAAGCTCATCCGTGTTGCCTTCAATTAGGAGTATAAGACCGACACCATAGAATGAGAACTATGCTCAAGCCAATATGTTGGATCCTCCATGTTTAAATGTCTTTGTTGTGAAACTTGGATTATATTTAGTATTGGGAAGCCGTCTTACATATTGAGAAGTTCTTCTCACCATGAAAATATTTAGGACTGTCTGACCTCAGAGTATTTCTCTAGTTTGATGAAGGCCTGGCAAGGTGTACTTTTGCTAGTTTAATTTTCTTGTAAACATGTTGTTTTTGTCAGCAAGGGTACCTTTCGCGGACTGTGTGCTATTTTATCATATTCTCGTAAACGCCTACGAACTCTTTCAATACCAGCTTCAACAAAAAACATGTTCTTATTTCGCACGCTAGCGTAAGGGGATTGACTTTGGAATGCCTGGCAACCCATTTTATTAATTTTTGGGACATTAAGTAAATTACTGTTTTTCTTATCGTTGTTGGTGACAATACAATTAGATTTTGAATCTCTGTATAAGCTTTGCCATTCAAAATAAGTCTTTTAATTAGATCTTCTTGTCTTATCCCGTTGCTCTCAAATATTTATCTATATTTTCAATAAAATGTATGAAGATCTAAAGGAAAAAGCACTGATGCACTACTATTATTTTGATCGGCAAAATTAGCAGCTCCGGTTGTGTTTATGTCCTATTTACAAAGGAACTCAACATTTTGGGATACATTATCGTTGAATTTTGCAAATCTTGAAAACCTGCCACCAAAATAGAAGAGTTATTAAGATGTTTTACTTCAACGATAAGTTAAGCCATTAACTACGAAGAAATTGTAGAAAAATGCATACGAAAAACAAACCTGGTATTCGGCAATGGCAAATCAGTTTATAAGGAACTCTAACTCTAAACTCTAAAAGGCATCATCTTTCATCAGCTACATAAATTGTGGATGACCTTAACTGATCATGTGATATGCACATTGCACATGTGGTATCCACATGTGGTCCATTAATGTCTCTCTTCGAAAAAAAATACACACACAAATGGTTAAAATATGCAAGAGATCATACGTCGCAGTCGACTCAGATGTGGAGGAACATAATGTAGACTGACGAAACCAAAACTGTTTTGTATAGTTGAAGAGGGTCTCGCCAGTATGGCATGGCTTCAACTGACGAAACCAAAACTGTTTTGTATAGTTGAAGAGAGTCTCGGCAGTATGGCATGGCTTCAACTTAAAACAGAATAAGATTGTACATTCACCAAAAAAATACAACAAAACATAGTGGATCTAGTATTATGATTTGGTGATATTTTTCATACTATGGTGTTGGTCCGATATGTTGTATTAAAGGTTTATTGTTCCACTATTATTTAGCTCAAATATTGCAAATATCATGCTTCCTAATGCCGAAGATAAAAAGGTCGTTCAGCACAACAACGACCTGAAACACACCTGTCTTACAGCTAAGCAGTGGTTTTGAGACCAAAATATTGAGGTCTTGGAGAAGCTAGAACAATTATTCATAGGCTGACAATTATTCATAGGCTGATATAAAAAATGAAACAAGTAAATAAGAACGAGTTGTAAGCCACAGTAGAGTAGTCATTAAAATCCATTCCGCCCAAAAAAGGTCCTAATTACTTGTTGACTCCAAGAAACGTAGTTTGCGGACTGATATACCCAGCAAAGGTCATGCCAGCATATATTAATAAATGCTCAATAGCTTTCCATATTATTCTCAATATAACTTAGCTTAGCTTATCGCGCTTAAAAAAACATCACTGCCATTTTTTGTATCGGCGTTTTTTTAAGTTCTTTTAGTTATAATGAGTGTTGGTTGTTGGAATCTTATTAAATCACGTTTTTTAAAAGTGTACATACCATAAAAAAATATTGCTTTACAATAATCGTTTTTCAAAATTGATTGGTTTTTATTTTGTATTCCTGGTGATTGTTTTACACCAACAGTGTAAAAAATTTATGGAAATTTATGGAATTCATCCATATGTAGTCGTGGTATTCAAAAATGTAAAGTAAATTAACTAAAAATTCACTGGAAGAAAAAAGGAACTTATTCTAAGAACCCTTTGAGATAGCTTTTTATTTCGTTTTTCAATGCAGTCATAAAGTAGGCCTTATGCTGTTCTAGGATTATTCAATGATATGTAAATGATGAAGTACCTATATCGCAAGTCAAAACGAATTTGCGTAGATTTTTGCACAGACGTTGCCAAGGTCATGATACATGACAGAAAAAAGGTCCAGTGCCGTCTTAAAAATAAAACAAAATGTCACAGAATGTAGCAGTAGTCATTGCGTTCTATGCCGCCATGCCATGTCTTTGATTGATCACAACCTAAGAATGCAGGGCTATCAAAATTATTGTGCCATAATACGGGTAGTCTGCATTCGACCTTACTTCTTCAAGCATAATGTAAGGTGGCTTATAACATGAGCGTTGGCTATTGAAATCTGGCGTATCTAGCCGATATCTGCAATTCGTAAACATGAATTCTATTGCTCCTTTTTTGAGTAAATTGACTGCAACTGATTTTAATAATTAGCAGCAGTCTCCCTCCTACAAATCAATTTTTGTATCATATATCGGTTACAATTATCCTTGGTTCTGCGTTCTAACTTTGATTGCTCGGCGATGCTAGTTTTAATTGACTTGAAATGAGATTCTTCGAAGGATTCTGCAAGGACTCATTTCAAATTTTGAAATTTTCATCATTTTTATTTATTGGGCTTAAATTATAGCAAATTTTATCTTCTTGTTCAGTAGTTTTTCCTTTAAAATGGAGTTAAAAGTTATAAGATAAAAAGTGAAAAAAGTAATAAAAATACTAGTATATGATATCCTTAGGACTTCCCAACAAATTAGTGATGTGCAATTCTTTGCGACCTAACGTGATTTTTTTACTTGATGAAATGGAAATTGTTGTTAAAAATTTTGTAAGCGTTAAACCGTTGAACATAGTTTATAGTCAAAAACTATCCCTTCATAGCTAAAAATGACATTTACTGAAAAAAATCTCCGTTTTTTGCATTTTTACCAATTGGATTTAACATCGGCTTAACATCATAAACAACTCAGCAAAAAATCAGAACTACTCGATTTGATGCAAACTGGCCTTCCTATAAAACGACAAGGTTACTGGACTACTTGTTTAGATAGAATTTAATACGAAAAACTTTTTCGTGTGCATTTCAATCAGGAAGAAGATGGCGGTAGGCTCGCTATAACTGGTCCTATTATTTTCTTATAAAAAACTTATTTCCTTATGAAAACTTCTCACGAATCTTTGAAAAGCCTGCTCATTGGGAAATTCGTTACTCTTGTAAAAACTGCTAATTGGACCACTTGGATCTTAAATATCTGCTTTCTTTGAGCATGTATCACAACTAGTTGGCTACCAGTCTCGAACTTCGGATTCTGCTGTTGGTGTGACCGCAACATTTTGTTTTCGATAGTAACATTCAGCGGCAATATTATTGTCAAAGGCGACCAAAATCAGAAAAACCAATAGAAGACAAAAGATTTGGTCGCAAAATATATATAGAAACAGCTACGAACATGAGGTAATGGTGTTCCCGATACCAACAAATTCGGAAAGAAATATTCCCTCGTACCCAAATTCTGATGAAGGGAAACATTCACAGGGAATTTTTATTCACGTTGTTTTTAAAAGGCGAAAGTATTTTGCACCCAATATTGTAGTTTTATGTATTTTTGTTTAGTCATAAATTAAAGAAAAATTATCAGCTTTATAGCTACATAACTGTATTTTTGTTTTATTTTTAGGTTAAAGATGTCATTGATCACAAAACAGAAAAAGGAGTTTCCTACTATCTAATCAGATGGAAGGGCTATGGCCCTAGTGATGATACTTGGGAGGAAGAAGGTACACTTTCTTGCCAAGATTTAATTGAAAAATTCAACAAAAAGGTTCGTGCCAAATTCCCAACAACAACAACAAAATCCTAAACAATGAAATACTTTATTTTAGAAAAAAGAAACCAAATCGCCGAAAGCCAAACCAGCATCAAAAAAATCTGCCGCAGCAGCTAAAAAAGGTGGGAAGAAAGCAAGTGAAGATCCCGAGAAACAATGGGAAGTTGATAAAATCATTGATTATTCCGAAGAAAAGAAAGGTCGTGTATTCCGCATTCGTTGGAAGGGATACTCAGCTAAATTTGACACATGGGAACCAGAAGAAAATTTAAATTGCGATGATCTTATTGAGAAGTTTATAAAAAAAGTTGACTCCCAAAAGGACATTTCATATAAAGAATTACGAGAAGAACCCAAGAAAACCAAGCGAATGGTGTCTGAGAGATATCTTAAAGCTGAAAAAGGAGCCCGCAAATCTAAGAGAGCTGGAGGAAAAAGGTAGATCCAAGGAGCTCTTTCATGTCACTGATTTTATTAACCTTCGTCAATCGTTTTTACAGGATACAGTATGCGGACAGCGATTAAATTGTCATTTTAATTTTTTTAAGGCTTTACTTAGAGTTAAGTATTCGCCACCAGTTAAATTGGAATGCAATGGTATTGGAGAAATATATAATAATTAATACTTTCTGTAGTTTTCACAAAAAAAAAAACAATAATTTGTTTGTCTTAAAAGATAAAATGCAGACAACTTTTGATGTTCAAAACGTATTCATTTTTTTTATTTTGACGCAATAACTAATTATTAGAGTTAATAAATTTTATTCAAGCCAAGGCTGGTTGTAATCCAAAACCAGGACCTTTTGGTTCTTCTGTAAGTGAAGTTAGAGACCCTTTGGGTTCTGAAGCAAAACGTCCATTTCTTGGACCTGGTTTGGAAATTCTTCCTGCTTTACAGTCTTCAAGGATGTTCTCCATGTCTTTGGCTGTTAAATCTTCCTGTAAAAGAAGATTAATCAAAAAATTAAATTAGCAATTATAAATAAATACAAAAAAAAAAAGAAATAAACACAAAAAAAAAAAAAAAGATTTATACATATCTGAGACACATCGCTCATTAAATGGAACATTGTTCTAACTCAAAAATATTCATTCGTGGAAAAAAAAGAGGGACAAATATTCAAAAACGATGTAGATTTTAAAAACTCCAAACTTGTTGTTTATTCAATTTTGTATTTTATGAAAAGTAGATTCTCATAGTTTTAATAATTTAAATTTGATAATTTTTAAGTTATAATGGTGTTTGATTTAATGAGTGGTATTATAAAAACAAATGTTTGAAACAATCGAACAAAAATTGAACGTTTTTAAGTTACTATTAGCATTCGATCGCGTGATACTTGTATAAGAACAATTATTTTCCGACCTACACATTCGCTGTACACATCTAAGGAAGACCAGTTTAAATGAAAATATTATTAGTGAACAAATGGCTGCAATAAAATAAAACTTAAGAAAAAAATATCAAAATCAATATTATTTCCTTTCCTAAGTCCTTAATCCTCGATTAATTTTCAGTTTAAATTGTTTACAACAAATGTATAGCTCGTCGCTGACATATGTCAAATTCATCGTACAAAAGTGTGAAAGCTACGTTATTCTTCTACCGATAGGCTATGTCCAGACAAATTTCATCTGTCAGCGACGTTGCTCAATGAAGAGCGATGCATTCTGTTCAGCTCTTTAACTTGTCCGGCGAAATCTGAACCTCAGGTCAAATAAATAAATACATTTTGTCACACGACTAGCTCACAAAGAACCAAGGCCTAGTGACTGACACTCAACCATTTTCTGTGTGCTTGTAGAATAGATAGAATGGAGGGGACCTACAATTTTCTGCTGGTTCCGAACGGCTAGTTAATATGCAATTTTCGTGACAAGCAATTCTCTTGGAAGTTTTGTCAATTCCTTGCAAGTGGCAGTATACCACTGGCGTAAGCTAGACCTCCATTGCACTAACCATTACAACAAGGGGTACTACTTTAATTTATGGCTATACTGGGAAACATTAAGTAACTTCAAAAAATTGGGTTAAGTCGCCAAAATCGAGAATTTTCAGCACTAACTTGGTTCAATTGACGTTTTGCAATTAAAACATTCGATTGAACCAAATTAGAAGCTGCCAATGCTCGATTGTATCAAGTTATGTGCTGATCCCTTTATGTCTATACAGCCCTCAAGGAAATGCATCAGAGGGAGTTAATAAAGACATTCTGGCTGTTGAGAGTTTAGAGGGAGAAATGAGAAAAGTGAACAATATGTTCATTTTTCTGGGATAAACTCATCTCGCTGATTTAATCGACTCCTCGAGGTGATTCTAAACTATATTATTCGTATTATAGGATCAACTCTGGATTATGTTCTTTTTGGGCAGAATATAGTCACACATCTGAATTCACTTATAGGCTTTTGAGAAAAACTACATTGCCTGCAACAGAGCCTGATAATCGAATTCTTCCAAAGGGTAAAAACATTAATTTTATAAAGACCGAGATTCGACAAAGCTTTAAAACTGACAATAATAAATGAAATAATAATCAATCGTATAACACCAACTGTTAACATTCACTCCTCTCTCGATTGAAAACTACAAACTTGGTATTGTTTTCGCCTGTAATTTGTTCCTCTAGTATTAAGAATAAAGAAAAAAGGGGCGACTTACACGTATTACTAATTAAGATAGTCATTTAAAATCCCTCGTGTTCGTTAAATTACGATTAAGATTTACCATAATAGTTTTTAAAAAACGATACTCGTTTTCTTCACCGACTGTTTTCAGTGGTCGTATTTGACTTGGATGTCACTCGTGTCGTATTTTGTATGTTTGTGTATCGGTCTTGTTTGGTTTTGGTAGTTGAAAGAAAAATATGAATACAGACGGCAGAAAAAACAAACAAAATATAAAACGATTTTGTTCAACTGACAGAAATTATTTGAATTATATTTGTTGTTTAAATAAAATCGTTGTATTTTTGTTTGTTTTTCTAGCGTCTGTATGGGTTCAAATGACAGTATCTTATGAACTGAATATGGATTTGGAAAGTAATACAGATAATAATCAGCAATACGGCCATTCCAAAGTAACTGAGAGGACAAATAAATGCCGTTTATAACATTATATACGAAATGTTTATTCTTGGTAGGTGTAAAGGGCACGTCCTAGAAGTTTCACCAGAAACTAATAAATGCCAGTAAAGTTATTGATATAGAAAGACGGTAACGGAGAAGACTTCTTTTCCGTTATCGTCTTTCTACTCAATAACTTTACTGGCAGTCATTAGTTTTTGACGAAATTTTTAAACGATAACTTTATGAAGTGCCCTCAACACTCATCAAGTTTTAAGAAAAACTATTTTTTTTCTCGGTGTCTGTAGGTGCTTAGTTTTATTTGAAAAATTATGGCTATTGTTAAAAAAATTCCCATCTCTTTTTTGAGTGGAAGACACCTTGACGCTTTAAAATCTAATGTTGAATTAAATAAAAAAAAAATATATAGCTGCGATTTCACGTTAGTTTATTCCTTCAAATCATATGAAAAGTAAACAAATTTGCTGCGAAATCGCTGCTAAATCTATTTTTTTTTTTTTTTTTTTTAAGAAATTCGACAAAAGGGATTCAGCAATCGAAAAAAAGTATCCTCTAAGACAACGCAATCGAACAATTTGAAGTATTTTAAATCAAATTAACCAAAACGAAGAGTTATTTGCATTTCCACTTGTGGAAGTGTTTTTTTTTTGCAAACTGTTTGATCGGTAAATAATTCTTGTACGTGTTTTAAAATATAAATAAATTAATTTTATAGGTTTTATAATATATTTTAAAATGAGCGCTGTGTGAATTACTGGGGTATTGCAGACTGAAAGATATGAATATGCACATGAAAAAATAAGAAGACGAATGCGTAAAGATAATTGAATGGTTAATTTCAAAAAGGGGATAAGTCCATTTTATAGTTTTTTTTTTCAGGCGAAATGAAAAGTGGGTAGTATTTTGTTTCTTAACTATATTCACCAGATTTTTTTTTATGAATTACATGTAGGATATAAGAACTTAAAATACGTCAAAAGAAATCTGGTAAATATAAATTAGAAACAAAATACTAACCACTTGTTATTTCGCCTTAATACCATGGTGTTGCTTCTTTTCTATAAAAATAATAGGTACTTCTAAGTTTGCTGAATACTTACAAAGTAATCGTCATTAACAGCTAACATTGGTGCATTGACACAAGCTCCCAAGCACTCGACCTCTGATAGAGTAAATTTCCTATCTTTTGTGGTCTCTCCAGGATTGATTCCCAATTTGTTCTAAATAATAATTTTTAAATTTACTAAAAACAACAATTCATACAACTTTAAGCAGGACCACAACTTACCTTGCAAACATTCAGAATTTCATCGGAGCCACGTAACCAGCAAGGTGTTGTTGTGCACACTTGCAAATGGTATTGCCCAGTTGGTTGTCTCATGAACATGGTGTAAAAAGTAGCTACTTCGTATACACGCATATTGGGCAGATCTAAAATCTCAGCCACTTTGTGCATTGCCGAAATTGGAAGCCAACCATGTTGTCGCTGTGCCAAGTCGAGCAATGGAATCATCGCACCACGTTTGTGGCCTTCAGGGTAGATACTGAGAATAGCATTTACTCGCTGTAAAATCAGCAGTCAGTCTTGTTAAAATATGAAAAAGTGAACGAGAATAACAAACCTTCTTGTTGTCTGCGGTGAATTCAAAAACAATATCGGGATTATCCTCTGGTGTGTCGCGATGAACGAAGAGATGATCACTCTTGGCCACTGCCGAGGTTGTGATAGTTTTAATGCCGGTGCGCTGCAAAGAATATTTGTTTGAAAATATAGATATACATCGATTTAATAAGTTTATGAAATTGGACAACACGAAACTGTTTATTACATAACCCAAAGTGTTTCATGAATAAATATATTAAAACTTAATGGCATTTACTTACAAGTATGTTTAAACCTTTTGTAGCACAGCTTGCAATCATTTTGAAGCCTACAAATCTTTTTAATTAATTTTTATTTATTAAAAACTAGTATAGAAAAACTTTACCTTTTCCTCGTTTGGAATCTTTGAAGAAAAATCAAATTGTCACTTTGACATTTGGACAAATAGTCGTGTTCACATTTTGGAGCTTCATACCATCGTTTGATTTGTTCATATTTTTGGAAAAAAAACAAATGGATTCATGTGACTCATGACACAACTTTTACTTTTTATGCGAAACGTTTTTAAAATTCTTTTTCTATACTAAGGCTGGTATTCACCAAACGCTCATAACTTAAGTCACTCTTTTCGGATTATTTCCGAGTCAAGAGCTAAACAGAATGCATCGCTCGTCACTCAGCGACGACGCTGACATATGTCAGATTCGTCACGCGAAAAAGTTTAAAACTTTTGAACTTATGGGCGATTCGCTGAGCAATGAGCTACGTCATTCTGTTACCGATGGGCGATGTCTATATAAATCCCATCTGTCAGCGGCGTCGCTCAGCGACGAGCGATGCATTCTGTTCAGCTCTTCAGAGTCATACATAGGTCGATAACATTGAATAAGAATAACAATAAGGGGTGTAAGCTACACCTACAGTGTTGTTGAATAAAGGCTTACCCAATTCAAAGTGCGACACTACAGTGCGACACGCCAACCCATAGAATCCGTCGCGTCCGCTCCGTCAACGAATCCGTTGTCGATGAAATTAAAAGTCGTCGCTTCTTATAAGAACATGCGTATTTTATCGAGCTTTCAGTTGAAAACGTCGACGTAACGCACTGAACGGATTCTATGTGTTGGCCCCTTAATTTCGAAATTTTATAAAAAGAATGAAATGTAGAACATGGAATTTCATTTCGAGTGAAATTGAAAAGTGACTTCAATTCACAGAAATAATCCACTACCAAACCGTTCTGGTGAACAATTCAATCTTTTTAAATCACATTTGCGCAGGGAGGGAAGGCCCTTAGGAAGGCTTTTAAGTGCATCGGATGGCATTGATGGCTTTTACAAAAAAAATTAAATAAAACTTAAAAAAAAAAACATCCTGGGATAAACATCACATTACGATAAACCCTTGATACCATCGATTTTGAGTCGTTTTGAAAGTGGTATAGGTCCTTGGTAAAAAAAATCAAGTTTATTGTAAAAATTCAGTTACAAAGTAAATTAAATTAAAAATTGCAACCAACTCATTTATTGATTGGTCGGGTTTCAGATTAAACAACAAATTGGAAAATAGCTATTTTTCTTTGAATTTTTCAGAAAATTTACAAAATAATGTCGTTTTCGATTGGAGGAAACATCCAGTAGTCTTCTGAAGCTGTTTTACTGCCAAAAAAATGACAATTATGATACCTACACTAAAACAGTTTCAGAAGACTTCAGGATGCTTCTGTTCAATCGAAAACGATATAAAACACATTCCACTCAAGAAAGTAACGCATTAAAGCCTAAATATCGACCCCAAGCAATGCATCCGTCGGAGTGGAAAACACTACGATTTTCGAATTGGATCGGAGAATTTTAACTTCGAGGTATTCTTCCAAAGAGCGTTCAGAACATTTGTTCGACCAAATCTAACGAACACCCGAGAATATGCGTCCCAGTGTGATAATTTTCATTTTAGACAGGTTCATACAAGATTTTATCCAACATTATCCGACAAAGTTTGCATATTGTGGACAATTTTCCGCTCCGATCGGATACATACCTCGCTTGGTAAACCAAAAATAAAGCAATACACAAGTTAATAATTGTAATAGAAAAATCAAGTATTTTATTATTTCATCAAAGCATGTACAACTGCCTTTGCATTGATGGCCTTCAAATCAGTGTATGTCTGTCCAGTGCCTACGAAGACAATCGGCTGACCAGTAATGTAAGTCATAGATATGGCCGCGCCCACCTTATCATCAATTGTATCGAACTTTGTAAGTACAATCCCATCAATAATATGTGGATTTTCATTTGAGGAATAATCAGCCAAGGCCTGATTGAACTTGACTAGCTGATCAACGGCTTCATTTCCAACCAATGCCTCGCCCACAAAAAGTACCAAATCAGGGTCATTGACTTTGATTAGTTTGGCCAGTGCCCTCATCAGTGGCTCATTGTCTTGCATTCTGCCGGCCGTATCCACCAGAACCACATCGATACCAGTATCGTTGGCGTGTTTGATGGCCTCCATGGCTATGCCGGCCGCATCCTTGCCATAACCCTTTTCATACAACTGCACCATGGTGCGATTGTTGTGTTTATGTGGTGGATGCAGGGCATTCAAGTGTCGAGTGTGCGTTCGAAGCTGTTCAACAGCTCCTGCCCTGAAGGTATCGCATGCGGCAATCGATACACTAAAATCGTTTTCAATCAGCCAAAAGCAAATCTTTGCCAGATTTGTGGACTTTCCCACACCATTTACTCCACAAAAAGCCATTACGAAAGGTCTATTGGCGCGTTTTGCCTCGAGGGCATCTCTAATAATGTCCACACGTCGTTTTGGTGATAATATCTGTACTAGGGATTGTGTCAGTGCGGTCTTGACGGATGTTGCCACAGATTCAAATGTTCCCAGAACTTTTCCTTCTAGTTTTGAGGCAACCGATTCGCATAGTTTCTGTGCAATATCTGAGGCTACATTCTTCGAAATGAGATGATCTTTCAGTTTGTCCAATGCAGGCTCAACATCGTCTCTTGTTAAATTCTTCGAACCCACAAATCCACGGAACAGAGAAAACACTCCGGACTTTGGCTTTTTAGTTTCCTTGCCAGGGGAACGAGCTGTTTGAGTGTATTCCTCTTCGTCGTCATCGTCTTCGCTCTCAACTTCCAGGTCTTGAATGACGCCTTTCATTGAACCAATCATCTGGAAACAAGAAAATTATAGTTTTAAAAGAACAATGCTCGTGTAAATATTCGTACCTCAACAGATTCTTGAGTTAATTCTAGTTTCCTCTCGTCGGGACGATCCTTTGATCTATCCAAATTAGTCATATCCTTCGAATCACCACCAAGTTCCCAAATTCTGGGCTTCTTGCCAACCTTTTCATTCTCCTTGGGAGTCTTTTTCTTCTCCTCCGTTGGACTCTTCTTTCCAGCCATCTTCTCCATAAGTTTCTTTCGATTCTCTTGAATAAGTTCTTCTCGAGACTTTTGCGAGAACTGCTGTTGCAGTTGCTGCTTCTCCATAATTTGTACCTTCTTGCTTGGCTGCTTAGCATTCGGTCCTGATTCAATCATTGAAGCAACTGTCTTCTTGGACTTTTCCGATTCGCCATAACTGCGCATAGGTTTTGGAACTTTTTCCTCCTTCTTGCCCCAAGACTCTGATGCTGCCAAAATTCTTTGGAATTCGCTCGCAAAATCGTATTCAAAGTTCATCTTTTCTCCTGTTGAAAGTTCATTCTTGTATTTGTCCCTAAACTCGAGATGGGCATCATTTAGAAACTTATCCAAATAAGACATTTTGATGATCTTTTGGAATGCAACCACCAAAACAATATCCAACTCATTGTCCAACTTGTAGCGCAGAGCTAGATTGTTGTGTTCAAAGTCTTTTGAGCCAATTGTCCGTTCCTATGAATACATTTTACATCAAAAAATAATAATTGATTATGCATGCATGAACTAGATATGCAAATGAAAATTAAAATAAAAAAAAACCACACGTACTTGAAGAATAATACCACGTATTAAACTATTAATTGGAGATGTAAATATTTGATCAGTGGCTCGAAAGCACCACAAGACAATGCCTCCTTTTGTGAATATCGTAAATAGATCTAACATTTTGAACAAATGCACTGGTTTAAAAGTATATAACAAAAAACATTAACAATATTATACAAAAAGGAAAAAACAATTTGTTTTTTTTATTATAAATATTTAGAAGGTAAATTTTTAGTAACAAATTTCGCTGCCAACAACTGACACGATGGCAATGAATTTTTTTTTGTAATGGTACCTTTTAATGCAGCGTTCAGGCGAAGAGGACAAAACGTCACAGTTAACTTTGACAGCGGTGGTTGTATTTGCTAGTTACGTTCGCTTACAAATTCCATGATATAAGATCTCGTTTGACTGCTTTTTAAACCCAACATTGAAGAGCTGAACAGAATGCATAGATCGTTGCTAAGCGACGTCGCTGACATTTATGTCAGATTCGTCACGCGAAAAGTTAAAAACATTTCAACTTATGGGCGAATCGCTGAGCGATGAGCGACGTCATTCTGTTGCCGATGTAAATACAAATTATATCTGTCAGCGACGTCGCGACGAGCGATGCATTCTGTTCAGATCTTGAGTTACAAATAGACGCGTTCAGATTTCGAAGTTATTTTTAAATGGAAAAGCTCTGCCGAACCACTGTTAAATTGGAGCTGAATGTCGAGGAACGATAAGGAAAATGTTAGACACATGCGTTTTAAGGAACTTTTTAGGCTTGCCCAAACCAAAGTGCGACAGTGCGTCACGACATATGAAAAACTTTTTGCGCTTAATCGCATTTGGTGTGAGTAGTCTCATATGACGCTCTGTAAATAACTTTTGGAGTTTTCAGGTTGCACTGTCACACTTAGCTTTAAATTTACTTTATGCAAACTATAGCTTGCCGAATAGAAAAAAATGAACCTTATACAAGCTTAATTGTTACTTGGGAAGTTTTAAGTGCTCATAAATCTATTCACCAAGGAATATTAGTCTCAACCACTCTTAAATTTGAAAGCACTGACTCCGAAAACTGCGATATGAGCACTCATAACTTTATAACATGCTTGATGAATACCATTCTAAATTATACATTAACATTGTTGACTGGTGGATTACCAGTAATTTCGTCAAATTATTTGCAATTTTCATAACAAACGAATGAATGGTTTTTTATGGTAGTTTTGTTATAAAATGCCTGACCATTTTAATGATAATATGGCTTTCACAAACCACAATCTAGATTTCGTACAAAAGTACCACATCTCATCGAAATCTAATAGATTTCCCATACATATTCAGTTCTTAAAATCTTGTTTGTAATCTGGATTACGACGAAATCTCATACAAAATCTACTTGATTTTGATAGCGCAGACAAATTTATAACACATTTAATTCTCTTTTGTACAACATTAATAGCATCTTTTAGCATCGAGTCAAAGGGAAGTGTTAAACAAAATGTTATCTTGTTGCGAAATCTGGTTCGTGTGAAAAGGCTTTAAACTTAAAAATGGTAAGGAAATTGCACAAATTTTAGTTATGAATTCACCCATGTAATTGTTGTATTATATAATTAATTTTGTTCACAAAAATTAAAATTAAAAAAATAAATGCATAGTGATTCTTTTTTGTAGCTCATCTAAGTAATTAGTTAAAAATAATTTTATTAGATATTCTGGCATCACTTTTCGTGTAGAGTTGTCATGCTCTCTCCACTTACACCATTTACCATTTACCTTTTGCTTTTAGTATGTATTTATTATCCGTCTGTTTCGCAGCAATCTGAACGATTGCGTTATAGTTGTTCATGTTTTTCTGCACACAAATTGAACTCCAATCGATCTTCAAAATTATGTGAAAAGTGTTCCAATTGATTAAATAAATCTTATTTTTATTCAATCAACGAAATTAATATGTGAATACCTAAGTAAATTGTGCGGTTCAAAAAGAAAAGTGTATGAATTATAAAGAAAAAAGTTTTTTTTTTTGTTGTATCGCTGCTGCTGTGCGCTGTGTGTGTATATACCTAAACTCGTAGACGTAGTGCATACACAAACTCTTTACATAAGAACTACGTTG
Source organism: Meliscaeva auricollis (assembly GCA_948107695.1). Classification (NCBI taxonomy): domain Eukaryota; kingdom Metazoa; phylum Arthropoda; class Insecta; order Diptera; family Syrphidae; genus Meliscaeva; species Meliscaeva auricollis. Next base: position 46,470,332 of record OX403617.1, on the reverse strand, counting down.
AGTTTTTTTTTTCATTCTTATATACTGCTGGTCCGTGTTGTGTGTTCATTCATTCATTCATATATTACGATTGAAGATTTTGTTTCTTGGTCGGTCGGGTCGAATTCGAATACTATTCCCAGACCAGAGCCCGAGACACGGTTTCGGAGGTTTCGGTTATCGCAATCAAACCTGCTACTTGTGCACGGGTTGCGTGCTTTCTGCTTTCGGTTCTTTTCCGCATATGCGTCTAGCATTTTGTTCGGTCGGTCTTTTGGGCTTCTCCCGCGATATTAGAATGAGTTATATGCCACCATCAACGCGGTACCTTTTCTAACAATTTATTGCAAATAAAAAAAATGCTATAAAAAAATATATACACTTAAATTTGCTTATAAGGGTCATGCAAGAAGGCTGACGCGGTTCAGACCAAAAAGTTTACAAATGTTAAGACACTACTCATGAGCAGTTTGTGTCAGTTAAGGAATTTACTCGACCCTTTGGTGAATTATGATAAGGAGCTAGAAACAAGTTAGCCACAGCGCAACATAGACGACTTCCTTGAAACCCAAGGAAGACATAATACAGAACGACAACGACTTGGTGTGGACAACGACGACGCTCGAGAAGATCGAAAACAAAAAAAAAAACACCAAGAAAACCAATAGGACGTCACATAGAAAAGAGAGGAAGCAAGGAAGGAAGGAAGGAAGGAAACCCAGCAGAAACGAATAAAGGAAATATATAACGAAAATTCGATACGAATTGAATGGATACTGCTGCAATGGAGATGGAGGCACCGATGATGATGATCGATAATGAAGCAGCGGCAGGAGTAGTGGAAGCAGCTGCGGCACACGATGCGACAGTTCAGTGTATTTGGGGAAAACTCGGCAATACATCGCGGCCACGGGATAGTATTACTGCATCTAATGAGTTTTTTAAGTTCATTGCGAGGTTTTCAGGTAAGACTTTATTATTATCTTCTTGGTTTGGTTTGCTTTGATCTCCTACTCATGGAATGAACTCCTTCATTTCTTCAATTTTATTATTTCTCGTATTCAGTGTGTGTTTGGTTGAATGATATTTCTTTCATTTAAAAGACGACTGAATATTGAGGAGGAAAAAAGGTAACAAGAAACGAGAACATCTGTTCCTTTTATTTTATTATTTTTTTTTGACCTACGCCTACTGGTAGGTTCAGTACCACACCACCATCTGCCTCTTAATCGTTCATACATCGTCGTCGCCGTCGTCTTCTTTCGTCATTTTTGTTGTCGTCATCTTCATTTCGAAGTTGGAGTAGACTTCCTTGTGTGTTTTTGTTCATTTTTGTTTTGTATTTTTAAACAGCAGCCGTCATACCTATATGAGTGCGTGGTTTCTCAAGTTTATTGGTGGTTTCTTCAAGGGCAACTCGTGGGCAATACTTAAACCTTTTGATACCTATGATATTTTGGATTTTTGTTTGTTTTTATATTCATAATAAAAATGAACATAGGTACCTACATTTAAGCAAATTGGAACAAAATGATAAGCAAAACCAAAAATGAAGTTTCATTAAGTGTTGGAAAACTTTACCAACAGACTGTAGTTAGTATGAAGAACACTTTTCTATTTTCAAAGTATAAATGCAAAGAAAAAATAAAGTCGGTTAAAAAGAGGTGACTATCGGTTGCCCTCAGTAACGTTTTCCCGCAATAATCTTCTATTTACAAGCAGGTAGGTACTTTGAAAAGTACATTATCGTACTTTTTGTTGTTGTAAATTTCCTTAATTGTTAAATTTTGCCCAAAAACAAGTTGTTGATGCATCCCCGCATAGGCAGGACCCTCCACCGATAAGCTTACTTGATACAAATCGACGCGAGAGTATCTACATTTTAATTGAATAACTTTTATCTCGTGTTTTTAATCTTCGTGAAATCAGAAAACCTGGTAGGCATAATATGCTGTCATCGACAAGAGAGACCCAACACCGTTGACTGGGTTAAAACGTAAAAGACTTCGTTTATCTGGGATCCACTATTTCATCGCACACTTGCCAACCGCTGTTTCTTTGGGCTAAGAAGGCATTTATGTAGTAAAACCATATCTCAAAGAACCAAGGAGGCCCTATATAAGACCTTAATCATCCCAGTCATGCTGTATGGGGCACAGGCACGAACACTATCAGTTTCGGATGAAAACCAGCTTGGTTTTTTTGAGAGAAAAATTCTTCAGTGTGCTGTGCATAAATAGAGTATGGAGAAGATGACAGAACCATGAACTCTAGGGGCACGAAAACGACCGCGACCTTGTCAAAAAGCTGAAAATTCAGCGATTGAGATGGCTGGGTCACATGGAACGTATGGACACCAATGCACCAGTCCGACGAGTCTTCGCATCCAGCCCCGATGGACAACGTGACAGTGGAAGACCTCCTCTTAGGTGGTGCGATCAAGTGGTGGACGACATCAACCAACTTGGTGTGCGAAACTGGTGGCAACTAGCCAGGAACCGGGCTAGTTGGAGAGGTTTGTTGGTTGAGGCCGAGGTCCACGCTGAATTATAAGTGCCACCTTAAGAAGTAGAACGGCGAACATTTTTGTGCGCAAATTTTCTTTTTTTTTCTTTTGTAGGAGGTATGAAAATCTGGTAAATCGTTGTCCATTTGGAAACAAACGAACATTTTTGGTGGACAAAAAAAACACTTCCGGTCAAAAGTTTTGAGTTCACTGCTTTGGCTTTACGGCTCCCTCTAACCCCTCTGCTTGGAGACACTCTAGGATTTGGGGTAGTTGCGAGGCTGGGTGTATGCAAAGTTTCTTTCGCATTTCTGTGGGGCTGAATCATTAACTTGTTTGTGACAAGCAATACTGTGGATGGCCTCAGGGTTTTGATCCTCGATTTGTCTCTCACTCACCGATTGTAGACCCCGGCCCTGGCCTTGCGGGGCTGCCCATGTATGATTAAATTGAGAATATAGACACTAAAATTAAGTATAACAAAATAGAAATGAGTTTTATAAGAATTATTTATCATAATAATTTAATATTGAAGCACGTGTAGTAGTATACTAGTATCACACGATTTGTGAAAACACAAAAATTTGTGTGGAAATTTGTGAATATTTGTAATAAAAATGCAAAACAAAAAAAAAAAAAAAACAATCTGAACCACAAATTGGATAACAGAGAAGTTGAAACACAAATACGATTTGTATTTCATTTGGTATCACCTAAATTGTCGTTCAGATAAAATTGAATATTTTTGTATTGAAAATACACAAATCTCATTGAGGTTTAAGCAGCCGACTATAACAAGATTCGTTTAATTTCAACACAAAAATTATATGATACCTAATTAGGTATCGTGTCACCAAATGGGTCTTATAGTGGGGGAGGCGACCGTAAGATTACTTAGCTAGCTCATAAGGTTATAGATTTAAATTGTTGTCAAATGAAAGATAAGTCCATACTGAAAATAAAAACATAAGGTTGCCACTTTAAAAATGGGAACATGGGAACACCCTGTTTAAACTCAAAAACGTTACATCACTTCATGCATCTTAATTTTTTAGTTTATTAAAAAGGAAAATATAATTATAGTGTCATACAAAAGTCAAAAAAGTGTAAAAAAATTCAAAAAATTTAACCAAGAGTATAAACCTCGGAATATGGTAACCCTGAAACCAAATGAAAAGACAGAGTCAAAAAATTCTGATTTAAGCAAAATAGTATAAGTTTTGGTTGAGCTAAAGGCTTAAATGTACATAACATTTTAACTTTAACTCTCTTCTATCTAAAAAATGTCGGGTGCCAACTCAAAAATGGATAGAGAGAATTAATGCTAAAGGCCATTAACTCCACCAAAATGTATACTATCTTGTTTAAATAAGAATTATTTGAGTGTGTTTTTCAGTCTAACAGGGTTACCACATTCTGAGATTTACAGTCTTTACTTTATTTTTTGAATGTTTATAATGTTTTTGACTTCTGTTTGGCAATATTAATATTATCGTTTTTTCACAAATCTAAAAGTTTGGATGTATGTTTGTATAAAGTGATGTAGCTTTTTCTCTTTCAAACAGGGTTGCCACGTTGATGCACCCATTTTTAAAAATGGAAACCAAAAAAAGAACCAATAAATGAACAAAATAGAGGATAGAATTTCTTCGATGATGGTTGAAATAGGAGCTCGGATAAAAACTTTTATAACGCAGAAAGAAACGTAAATTTCTGCGGAATACAACATAAAAAGCGTTGTTCATCGCGAAGTACAGCGGAAAATAGCATGGAAAGTTATAAAAAAATGTGCTATGTACCGCGGAAAAAAGCGTATAATACCACCGAAAACGCGGCTAATACTGGTGAAAGATCGTGGAATATCATCACGGAAAATATTGGAAGTCATTTAAAGAGGGATTAGTAACACCGGTAAAAGTATTTAATACCATAGAAAAAAATCTGGAAAGTTGCTAAAAAAAACGTGAAAAGCCTTGTTAAAATGCGCTTAAGACCTTGAAAAAATGAGGAAATACTGGTGAATGGTCGGAAAATAGCATAGAAAATCATGAAAAACGCAATAAGAAAGGCACCTAAAAAAAAATGGAAAATCGCGGAACCAAGTTGAAAAATATATGAGATATCGCAGACTATCACGTTAAAATTAGGGGAAAATTTTTCCCATTTCTGAAAATGAAAGGATGCAAAATCTGCCAATTCAATAGCTATTGGTAGTAGTGGTTAAGTTACTAATACCATTTTTAAAATGATAGTAATAAGACACAAAATGTAGGTAAAAACTAATAAAAGCATTGTCGTCTGCCGGGTCAGCTATTTATCAATAATATCTCTACGACAAATTCTTCAGAGAAACGTTTGCTGCAAATTCCACCCCAAGATCTAAAATAAAATTTAAAAACTCCAGTACACCTATATTTATTGTTTGTAGTAATTGTTTCGGCAGTGATTTTATCCTTTTCCATGATGCAAATTAATTTATCTTTAAATTCCAGAAGAACACCTAGCAATGAAAGTGAAATTTTCTTAATGATAAAAAAATCTTCTCGGAAGGTCATAATGCTAATAGATAAAGGCAAGATAAGAATTCTATCGCGATACTTATTTTTTTATTGGTCGTAGGTAAATTGGGCTATTAATGCAAACATACTAAAAAATACCTTTTTAGCCGAAAAAACTACACTTATCGTTATCTCACTTTTTTCCCGATGGGAGACTTACAACGCTCATTATTGAGTATCTTTGCTTTGCCTACTCTTTGTTGTTATTTTGTATTTGGATCTTTGATTTGTGTACGAGACAAATTCAAGATCTTCCAAGTCCATCCTCATTATTTTTTGATCTTTTGTTCTATCCTCGTTTTGATTTATCTACCTAACAGTTCCCACACACCTCTGACCAGTGCAGTCTCGTTTTTTGTTCTTCTTCTTACTATTTTCCCACACTAATGTAGAAACAAGTATTTTATTTTATGTTTTTTTCTTTCCACTTTCATTTATTTTGATGAAATCTTCTTTCAATGAATGAAGATAAATTGTATTTTTTTTTTGTTTTTTGGAAAATCCAAAATTCTGTAACTGTGCGGGAATTCTGTTTTGCTACATGTTTGCTGAAGCAATGCCAAATTATATGGGTTTCCAACCCTTTAACAACCAATCACCCGTGGCGGTCTTTACTTTATATTGTTTAGAAATGAATACGTGACACTACAATGGTAATTCGACACATTCAATGGTGACATGACATTTTGTGTGTGGCATGACAAATTGCCCACGTGCGGTAGTGGTGCGAAATTGCAGTCCATACATTCAATTTAATAGGATATTGCAGGACGAAAAAAAAAATCCTCTTGCGTGTGGATCTGATGCATATTCGTTTTCGTATAGATATTTGACATTTTGTTTTTGGTGGCTTTGTCACGATTTGGGGGTATGTTTCTGTTTTTTTGGTTTCAATTATCATAAGTCTATATCAGAATTTATCCAAATTGAATTAAGGGAAATTTTATCTATTTAGTGAATTAGTCGTGTAATCGTTTAAAAAACATTAGGTAGGATTTAACAATGACAATTTAGTTTAAATGCTTAGATATTGATACGGGAGAGGAAAAATAGAGTTGAGTAATTAATGGGTAAAGCATTCTACATTCCTTTAGTATACGGCTAAAAAGTTACCTAATGGTAGGGTCTATTGACGTACATTTGGCGATTTTTCAGCAAAGCAAATATGCTTTCGAAATTAATCTGTTTATCGAATCTAAAGGTCTATTATGTATTGTATCCAATCCATTAAAAGTATTGATTTTTTAAAGACACCAGATCAGAGATAACAATGATGGGCCTGCGCATATTATATATAAGCGTTTCGTGAATTTCGTGACATGAAATCAATAGTTCTTGGTTTTCTGAGGAAACTTGGTCATGGCAGCGTGATTACTATAACTACATCAACGCATTAGCTGAAGAAGCAGAGAGACCGAAATCGGTGCAGATCTGTTTGTAGGATCAGTAAGGAGCTCACAGGCGTACAAATATCCAAAAAACATTCTATAAAACAAGTAGGGTATATAGAAGGTTCTTTGATTCATTCGGATGAGGACCAACTCAGACGGGGCAAGAAACACTTTTTACTTACCTACTTACTATCGATGGCGCTTACAAATCCGGATGGGCTGCTTCATCAACCAACATGCCTCTCCGTCTCCTGCCAGCTCCCTAGCTGGCAGCCTCCACCAACGCGCAGCAAGAAAGGGTGCGTATCGGAATCCCGTTTTTCAAAAATCCTCAAAAACAGTTTTAAAATCCCGTCTTCTAAAATACTGTTTTTTTAAGATCCCGTCTTTTAAAAACCCGCTTATTCAAAATCTCAATATATTATAATCCTAATTTTTAAAATCGCGTCAAATCCCGTTTTTGTATCTATCGCTATAAAACTAAATAACAAAAGATGTTGGTATATTCGATTTGTTATTATTTTACAAATTTAAGAAAATTAAAATTACTCGACTAACAGAAAATTCGTCGTATAATCTTAAATTCTAAATGGTAATATTTAAGCATTGCAAAAATAGTATATACACAAAAAATATACCTCTTTTTACAGGTTTTTCAGACAACCTACTACAGGTTTTTCACTTTAATTCACCCCTCGTCAAATCAAATGCACTCTTTTCCAATTTCATTTCACACTTTTGCAAATCGAATTCACTCTTTTGCAAATCAAATTCACGTTTTCAAAACTGAGTATACTTTAGCATTTTATTTATGAAAAAAAATAACTCGATAGCCGAAAGCTAAAATTTCATTTTCTTCAAAGGAAAAGGTGAATTTGATTTGCAAAAGAGTGAATTTGGTTTGCAAGAGGCTAAAATTGAGCTGCAAAAGGAAGAATTTGATTTGCAAATGAATGACTTTAAAGTGAAAAACTTGTGTGTTCCTTTATACTTTATTTTGATATTTATAATAATTTTTAAAGGTTACAATAAAATGCATTGGAAAAATAATTCATTATTTAATTTATTTTAATTTTCTTACTATCCTGCTGTTGCAATCAAAACCTGTTTTTTTTTTTTAAACCGTTGCCGTTGGTGCATGAGTGCCCCACTGTTACAGAGTATGTGATCCGGTGTTTCGGCATGTTCGTTGCAGAATCTTCAGGTGGCACTGTTTGACAGTCCAATTTTGTTGACGTGTTTTCTCAATTTACAGTGCCTTGTAAGGAAGCCGATTAGTATTTTAAGATTATTTCAGCCTAAAATAATGCAAGATTTGAAACGCTTTTGGTTGTAATTCGCAAGTAGCATTTTTGCCTGTCTTAATTTAAGAGTAGAGTATCTTCCCAGATTTTATTTCTATTGGCTTCCTCTTCATTCTTGATCCGGTTTTGATCATATTTTCTCCTATGCCGCATTAAGGCTCAGGGCCTATAAGGGGTGCTGAGGCCCCTGCCTTTGCTAGGGAGTCTGCCTCTTCGTTTGCCTGGACGCCAACAGGAACCCAGTATAGTGTTACTTTGTTCTTCTTACCCAGTTCTTTTAACCCAGTTCATTAAGCCTGTCCCTGCATCCCCATAGTAACCTAGAGTTTATGGTGCAGGAGTCTATTGTCTTTAAGGTAGCTTGGCTATCCGACATGATTGCAATGTTTAAGTTTTTGTATTTTCTTTCGATATTTCGTTCTGCTCATTTGCCTATAGCGTTTATTTCCGCTTGGAATATATTAGGGGACTGCCTCATCGGAATGCAAATTTTGGTTCTGGGCCCAAATATTCCTGCCCCAGTCTCGTCGGAAGTTCTCAATCCATCAGTGATGCATATTTTGGCAATATTTTAATAAGTATTTTCATTCATTAGCTGTGTTCAACGAGGAAATAGTTAGAACAGAACAATACAGAGCAGAACAGTTTCGTGAGAAACGTCAGAACAAAAAACAACAACAAACACATTTGACAGTTCTCATGAATCTCTTCTAACCTGCTCTGACTCAAAAGCAAGTACAGAAAATCATGTCTTTAACTATTCCAGACAGCGTCATTGAACAGCTAACTAGAATAGTCTAGAACAGAAAAACCTCATTGAACACAACTATTCATTGTACGAATATATTAAGATTGATTTTTATTTTATAAATGCGAACTGTAAAAATTGTAATTGTATCTGCTTGAGCCTATTCATTTTTTTATGACAAGTTACTGTTCCCTGAAATGGACATTGACAATTTTGTAGGGGTTTCCATTTAACGTTTGATCATCAAAAATTTACAGGTAGATAACTTGCAAAATGTTTACCGGATATTTGAGTCATTCTTTTCTCTCTCAAAAAAAAAAAAAAAAAAAAACAAACGGTGTGTTATAAGAACTCAAAGACCAGGTAAACACCGGAAGAAATTGAAATATTTGTATACACGACATTAATATAGCTGTTTTGGTGAATTGTTAATTTGCTTATATTAGCGAATTTACTTAAACTCCCACACATAAAATTTGAAAATGAAGGAAGACATGTTGGGTGTATCAACATAAAGATTTAAATTATTCTCCTTCTCGATTTTATTTACTGCAAAAATGTTGTTTATTTAATTTTTAATGCTTCAACAATGCAAAAGCAAAAGAACCAAAGCAGACGTCGATGTTCGAAATCTATAAATTTCATCCTCTTAATGCTTTATCTATACATGTATCTATTATTCTCATAAAAAAATACAAACATTTATAAAAAATGTTTAGGTAATTAGAAAACGTTAGCAACGACAGTGTCACATTTAAAATTAAATCAGGAACACTGATTGAATTAAGAAATTATTTTTATTTAATATGGTCGAGTTAATTATAATAACATCTGTTCATTCAGGCATATATTTTCTTATATCTATAAAAGTATACTATGACGAGGAAAAGTGTAATAGTGTTTTCATTTATTTGAAAAAATAATGACACTTCTTTTTATTATTATTTTGAATGTTTTTAAAAATCAAATAGAGCAGTACGACATGGTTCAAATGAAAAATCACATCAAGAGTGAGTACCCATTTATTTGACTGATTTATAAAAGGTTCGAATCCATTTATCCGACTGATAACTGATTTATAAAAAGGTCGTACCCATTTATCCGACTGATTTATGAAAGGGTCGTGTCCGTTTATCCGACTTATTTATAAAAAGATCGTATCCATTTATCCGACTGATTTATGAAAAAGTCGTACCCATTTATCCGACTGATTTATAAAAGGGTCGTGCCCATTTATCCGACCGATTTATCCGACTGATTTATGAAAGGGTCGTGCCCATTTATCCAACTGATTTTTTAAAAGAGTAATACCCTTTTATTCGACTGATTTATAAAAGGGTCGTGTCCATTTATCCGACTGAGTTATATAAAAATTGTGTCTATTTATCCGACTGATTTATAAAATTGTCGTACCCATTTATCCGACTCATTTATAAAAGGGTGGTGTCCATTTATCCGGCTGAGTTATAAAAAGGTCGTACCCATTTACCCGACTGATTTATTAAAGAGACGCAACCCATTTATCCGACTGATTTATAAAAAGGTGGTACCCATTTATCCAACTGATTTATAAAAGGGTCGTGCCCACTTATCCAACTGATTTATAAAAGGGTCGTTCCTATTTATCCGACTGATTTATAAAAGTGACGTACCCATTTATCCGACTGATTAATAAAAGGACGTACCCATTTATCCGTCTGATTTATAAATTATGAGAAATAAGACTAAATTTTTCAGGAATATATTCTAAACTACTTAAACTTTCAAAATTTGTAAGTCCTGGTATTGGGAAAACATTCCGGGATTACAATCCCCAACAAAGTTGGCACACAGAAAACAAAAAAAGGAGTTTTTAAGAATACTGACAGCCGAGCAAATATGTAAAAATACTAAAGACCTCGTATTCATAGTAAATAAAAATTTCTTAAGGTTTGATGATAGCACATTAATGCCGCAATGCTTTTTTCTTCATTTAATTCATTAAGAAAGTGTTTCCTTATCTCCTAAAGAGCTTTTAAAATCTATAAATGAATTGCTATTAACCCACATTAACCTGCAATTGAAATAAAAAAAAAAGAAAAGAAAATAACCATATTATACCTCTTTAAGTACACAGATGTCTTTATTGCGTCAGAATCATAACCGAGACGATTTGCAATATGATGCTAACAAGACCGACCTATGAAACAGATATAATGTTTGTTTTTGTTTTAACATCCAATCAACTTGAATGTAGACGCAGAAATAAAACAAAAAATAAAAAATATCTCATATTTTTGACGTGGACAATTTACAAATAATCCCACCCAAATAGTCTAATGTAGGGCATTTTAAAAAGAGTCATCTTGGGTGTGTCTTGTTGGTACAAGTTAATGAAAGTAACATCAGTCAGTAAATAGTAAACAAAAATAATAATTGACAAAGGTGTGTTTGACTTGATGCGGGAGTCTGTTTTCAAAGTGTCTTATTTCAAAATATCACGTATATTAAAATATGTCAAAGTTATTTATTGGTAAAGATACTAATATAATAGCAAAAATGTATGCATATATACTCTCTAAATTAAAGTAAAAATAAAAATAGTATGTTAAATAGTATAGTGGTCCGTAAACTATAAACACTTTTCAAAAATAGTTTGAAAAATTGAAAAGTGAAAAGACTTTTCACTTTGCAAATTTTGTGTGAAACACTTTTACTTTGCAGGAAATTATTTTTATTTTTGCAAAGATGGAAAGTGAAAAGTGTTTGGTTAAATAGGCCCCTAGTCAATAATGTGTTAGGATCAAATACATTGATAAAAAAAACTATACTCAGAAAAAAATTATTGTTATTCCAAGAAACTTCCATTGTTGTAAGATTTTGAATTAAAAATTGCTGATCTGCAAAAAATTCTTGGAGCAAAAACTAATTCTTAATTTTTAAGCAATCAAAGTGTCAGTTTAGCAATTAAGTTCTTGATAGAACAATTTTTACATATTAATCATTTTCAAGAACGGAAAATCGTTAGCCCAACAATGAAATTGTTGTGTCAACTATTTTTGCTGTCAAAAAATTCTTTCAGGAATTACTTTGTTGGCCCAACAACTAGTTCCAAGACAAAGAATAAAAATTGTTGACTTAAGAATAAGTTCTTGGGCCAAGACATAGAAATATATTTTCTTGAGCGAAATGTCAAATTTATACTCTGACAGTTACCATAACCTAAGAAACTTTGATAGTTGTACAAGTTAAATCGATAATACAAATTTGGAACCTGCATTATTTTTAAGGGGCTTCCTATTTTCTGGAGGTAAAATGTGTTATTTAGTAGATACAGTTTTAATCGCAGTAAGATTTTGCTTTACATAATGTGAGAATAATAAAAATAATAATAACGCAGCCAATATTATATGTATGAAAAATTAAAAATCAGGAGATAAAGAAAAAGGAAATAAATATATAAAAAGGAAGCAGGAAAATATAATATAATAAACAAATGAATTTGTTAGCATTTATTATTATACCTTCTTGCTTTCGCTTTATTATTCTAGTACATTTCTTTTTTTTTTGTGGAAAGAAAAGTCATTTTGACAACATTCTAAAATTTTAACAATTAAGTTGTTGAGTTAAGAACTTTAAGTTCTTGGGTTCATTTGAACTATGAAAGTTGTTGACCCAAAGCATAAAATTCTTAACTTTACAATTTTTTTTCTGAGTTTGTTTAAATTGAATTTATAGGAAAATTATCAAAATAATAATTTATATTGTCCGTTACACGTTACAAGCATAATTGTGCAAAATTTTTAAATATGAAAAGGTGAACTTATAAACTTAATCGTAAAATGTGAATGGATTTTTGCTTAACCATCGGCCGTAAAGGACTTCATATGGTGTTTAAGGATGCTTTTTTACTGGTGCTGGTCTATTTCGTGCTTTCTGTTCTGAGGGTAATACGCAGCCTAGATCATTTAAAAACTACTACTACTATGTTTTAAAATTTTGTATGTAAAACTTTGACTGCTTTGATAGTTGCTGAACATGAAGTTTTCCATCAGATGCCAATGGGTAAGATTCGCACTCATCAATAAAATAGAAAAAATTAAAAACGACTAAATCCTTTAAAATTAAAGTCTGGTTTTAATATTTTTTTTTTACCAAGGGCTTATGCTTTACCAATCTGGCTTATAAGTTACCATTTTGGATTAATACGTTTCAAACCAAATCCTTACTGATAAGGTTTCTGCGTTGTGTTCCACTGCTAATTGTAATGCCTTAGTCTTGAATCACTGGATCGTCAATTTCTTTTGGTGATAACAGCTCGGCTCTTAACTCTCTGGTCTCACCCCTAGAATGAGCCACAATTACTAAACCATTATGACCATAAAAATGACCATTTTAATGACACCTGTGTGTCAAAATTCTAAAATACGCTAAGCCTTTATTGACGGCATAAACCATGCGTCTAGCCACTAATGTCGTTTTCGATTGGTAATCCAGAATGCTTCTGGGCTCTTCTGAAAGTGTTTTATTGGTCTCGGATGACGTTCTTCTTCTGGATAGAAGAGAAATTTAAATCAGATGCAATCACACACATAATTAAAGTGTCAAAATAGTAGGATTAAGTTTTTTGTCAGTAATTTTATTCAATTCGTGAAAGAAAAATAACTGATAACCGATGGCAAAAAAGTATATTTGGAGTTAAATCGATTATTTTTTCGATTTCTTCTTCGGTGTTTATATCACAAACACAGTAACAAACAAACTTTAGAAGTGTTTCGCTGTTTTATTCGCATCTAGAATTGGAGTGCTCTTTCGGATTATCAATCAAAAACTACATAAATAGCTTGAAAACGACGCGATGAAAAAAATAATGACAATTATTATTAAATGTTGATAGGATTAAACTACGATCCCTAGTTCAAAAATGTACTCTAAGTATTGATTTCAAAATGTTGCATCGATAATTTAATTGACCAAAATAACAATATTATACGTTAACCCATATCGTGTCGGCGGAAAGTAAAATTGTTCTATGTCCTTTGAAAATCCAAATAATTTTTCTTTCCACCAACGATATCTAGAATGTATTACTTTAAAAAGTCTAAAGTCTCAATGTAACGCTGGTTCCTCAAACAGTTATCATGTTCATTACCAGACTTCAGCGCACCAGCAGCGGTGGCCCAATCTCCGATCACTTAACCCTTTAACTCTTTGAATTACTAGTTGATTAAATCAACAAGCAATTTAATAACATTACTGTCGAGTTTGAGTGTCTGATTTTGAACTTGTGATACCATAATTTAATAAAAAAAATTAAAATAAATATTTCTGTACTGTACATACTCGTATATGCACATAAGTGGAATTTAATATTATGCAGTCTATAGGTTGTAAGTTGTGTTTGGAAAATAAAAAAAAATGTCGCACTCATTTCTTCAATAAAAAACTTGACGTCTTTATTATTGAGCTGTGTGTCATCACTTAAGGAATCGTTTACTTTAATGATGATACCCACGCAGAGTCGCACAGTATAGTACTGTTATTATTCTGTTTGTAATTATGATTAAGCTTGTGAACTATTGAGCAGAAAAAGCAAACAAACATGATTGAAGTAAGTTCAAGGGAATTTCAAAATGACAAAATATTTTGTATCTCAATATTGTTTTCAACAAATACATATTTTTTGATAAGAAAATAAGGGTTAATTTTCTATAACTTATGACATAAATTGGCAATAATCTCTTTGGGACTTAAAGAATCTCGTTTCGACTAAATTTATTAGTCAAGGTCACCGCAGATAAAACTGTAGTTTAAAAACGGCCTGAGTCTGTAAAAATAAGTTACAGTAGCGAGCTGTAAACTGTGAAATGAAACTATTAAACTGGTTCACTTTTTGCGACAGCTAGAAAAACTAAAATAAAAACGGAACGTGTAATAATATAGACAATTGAAAACCGTCGCTTCTAATGAAGTTGTTACAGTTCAAAGTATGAACAATGTTTATGTAGACAATTTTTCAAAACAAAATGGAAAACCAAAAGCCTATAAATTAATTTGCGAAGATAAAGTGCATCAATAGCACCCATGGCACTGATAAAAATATATACCTCATGGCAGACATTTTAAGCGAGACCAAACCCATAACAGACGGTCCCGAAAATGCGTTTTTAAGCATTTTTTTTTTTTAATTTGGAGTCACCACTTTAAAAATAGTCGCATGCTGTAGGTCGCATCCCCTCTGGATCGTTTATTTAAGGTTTGGTTCCGCCTTCAATGTATGTCATGATTATTACTAGAAGGCGAAGGAAACTAATTTCAAGTGGTTATCAAAAATTCTGCAACTTGCAACTGGTTTGGCCCCGTTTAAAATTACTTTAATATATAATTTTTTTTTGTAATCATTGAATGCAAAGCTATAGAGTGCGACTAGTTTTAAGTGGTTATTTTAAAGTCTAAAAACGCTAGAAAAAGTGCAATTTTTTGACCCGTTTGCCACTGGCGTGGACCAGAGCTCTAAAATTTCAAGTACTGGTCCCAGTACCGGTACTGGTACCAATAGATACTAATACTTAAGTATTTGATACTGGAACGTGAATTCGCACAGTCTCTTAGAACTGTTAATCTTTTAGCACCAACTTTCAACTACTTGAATTCTTCACGGCTCTAACAAAACTATGGAACTCTTCACCGGTTAATATTAAAAGGATAATTGGAACAATACACTTTAAGAATGCAATTACTATTCATTTTCACTAAATGCCATCCGAAATACTTGAAAATTATAGGAAAATCTAAACGGGTTAATTTCTCAGTAATTTCAGTTTTCAAGAACTTAAATTAATTAGAAAATTAATAAAATGAAATTAAATAACAAATACATACTAAACTACTACTAAACTAAAGGAACTATTTATATAGTATTTAAGTATTTAAGATTAATATTGTATCATTATCCATATTTTTAAGTACTATAAAAGACTAAGTCTTACTTATACATTGGTATGAATAAATTGAAATTGAAATTGAAAATTGAAATTGATTACAAAATGGTATGCAAAAATTCCGTAACCCAAAATCTAGACTTAGAGCCAAAAAACGATATTTTGGACCTTTATCCATGGCAACAAATTTTGATTTTGTACATTTTTGAAAAGTAGACATTTAGATTTTTTCAACAATGTAAAAACATGGGGTTTGGTTTAACCCAAATTTTTCCGGTACCTAAACGGTAATAATGGTATGGTAATTTTTAAATACAGTTCTTAAACAATATAGATATCGATCAGATTGTGACAGAGAAAGAGACGGTTTTACTTACTTAATGTATACATACACTGCTCCAAAAGATTTTGGAGTTATTATCAGTTGGTCGTTTTTCCACGCTGCTCATTGAAAAGTGGCAGTAGATGGCATAAGAGCGAATAATTCTACGATTTTTAATGAATATTAAAAAATCGTAGAAATTCAGGAAATTAAAATTTTTTCTATACTGAAATTAAAAAAAAGAAGAGAAATCTTTGAATAAAATATTAATACTTAAAAGCTAACATTATTTTAAAGATCCTGAATTCAACTGTCATACCGGTGGACTCACATTTGTGTCCAAACTAGAAATAAGTTAAAAAAAAATCAAGTCAATTACTCTGATATTATACACATAACAATGTCACGCCCGTTACAAAAATATGTCACACCCGTTCCATTTTTGAACTGTTGTAAAATCAAATCTTTATATCAATTTTATTCAAACAAAAAGCTTACTGCAATCATAATAATATTTTCTTTTATATTAAACTAGATGTCCCAGCAGACATTGTCCTGCCGTGCACATTGATACATATAACTATAACGTTTAACGTTTTAACGTTTGCTCTGTGACTTTTTCGCTTTTCTCTTCATTTTACGCTTTTTGGTGGTAATTAACACATTTGTCACTTCTTGTTGCTATTCAAATGAAATAACTATCGAAAACTCGAAACAAAAAAATGCTGATAAATCCTTGTCTCAACAGCTTGCTCAATGCAAAGACTGCAACTAAATTAATTCTCAAATTATAATGCACACAACGTCATCTGCTAGCATTTTCCAACCCAGCATTCAATGTTCTGTTTCTATGGTGTATCAGAGATGTCGTTTTTTGTGATTTTGTTCTTTTTTTTTTTTAAGTGGGTGGGAAAACTTCTCGAGGCCATGACTTTCCGAAGTTTTAAAAGTTATTCTGTTGTTCGGAAGGGAGACGATTCCAACTAATCAGAGATCACTGCGATACGATATTCATTACTTTTTTTCAATCATTTACAATCTGGCTTCTATAATTATCCGAACGAGTCTAAGCCGAATTTCTAACGACACACCCGTTAAACCTAATATTAAGAAATTTCGACGTAAAAAATTAGGTTAAAAAAATTTTATTTAAGAAATATAATAAACAACTAATAATATTAGGTGTTTAAGCTTTTAAATATTTAATTTAGAGAACAGTAAAAAAAAAAAATATAAACAAAAAATGTTTTAACTGTGTCACTACCGTTACAATGAAAATACCGTCAAGTTAAAATTTAAGAAAATATATTTTTAAATGGTCATAAATGTTTTTTTCTGTTTTAAAGTATAAAACTTTAAAAAAATATCATTCTTCTTATTCGGGATTTTTATTTTGTAAATTAATTAAATAAAAAATAAGATGTTTGATAAGAAAAGAACTATTTAGTATATTTCCCCTTAAACTAATGCTAAAGCAGTCAGAAAAACATGGAGGGGTTCAGGGTGTTTTTATTCGGCTACTTTTTCAAAAATGCTCTAAAAACAAAAATGCGATGAATGGCTGAAACACAACACTTAGTGTTGCTCCGTTTTGTATATATTTAAATAATCCATTTTTCATTTCTCAATGTACATTATACTTTCAAAATATTTACGATCAAACTTAAATCAAGCCTTAAATCGACCCCTAGTGTGTTCTACGATGGTTAAATAAATTGTAGCCAATCTAATGCGAAACAAACAAATCAACCGAAACTTTAACACTACTCACGCACTTGCTCCATCCTTAGAACAAGGTACACAAAATATTGTGTTCAATTGAACTGGGCTTTCAAATGAATATCAAAATAACAGAAGTGCAAGATTTATGTTATTCATGGATCACAAATTCTAATTAGGTATATTTCTTTATTTTTTGTTGTGTTCCGTTCCTTTTTGTGCAGTTTGGGCTCATAAAAAACACCTTAAACGAAGGTCTTTAACCCTATTAACTCGTCAAAATTGTATAAATTTGACATTACGCACTTGACACTAGTTTGACATGTCGAGTTTTCCCATGAAAATCATTTGCATTATTTGTTTCAGGTAAAACAATTTTATAAATTAACACGAACATTACTCATTAAAACGTAACTAGCTCGATCAAAAATCAAAATAAAACAAAAATTTAACTTCATTTGTTCACGCTATTGGGCATAATATCATTAAAGCCACCAAGTAATAATTAATGATTCTATTAACTTAATTGAAATAGTTAAATTTACATTCATGTCAATTAAGGAATTATTTAGGTAGAAACATTATTTTCTTATCGAGGTTTATTGCTTCGTCCTAAATGCTTTTATTTTCATTAAATTATGATGATAAAGTTCTGCGTGTAGGGTAATCAAAATCTACTTGAATAATTTATTGTATTTTATTGTTTTTTTTTTACTAACATCAAAAAAAAAAAAAATTGTTTCTAAATTTTCTTGTGCAAAAATTCTTTAAGTTTTTTTTTATTGCTTTAAATAAAACAACACGTAAAGTTTTATTTTACTGTGATGAAATTGGGGTTTGTAGTCTGGGAATTTTTGAAGAATATGCCAAATTATTATTGCATGGTACAATATGTGTATATGGTCTAACATTATTTCTCCGTTTCTATTATTTTTTTGTTAAAAAAAAAATATAAAGCTATGAAGTAATTCATTAAATTCAAATGTTGCATTTCGATAATTTGTTTAGAGAATTCGTTATTGCAGTTTTATAAGGGTTTAAAGCGGAACTTCAATCGGTTTCCTATTGTTCTCATTATGTATATTATACATATCGCTTATTTACTTGAAGACTGTCATAATTCAAAAAACTAAAATTTCTAAAGTTGAAATTGTCAACTGTCACAAATATGGTAGAGAATTTTTTAAAACTGGAAGTAAACAAACTTTAGAGTCTGAACTTTGAAATTGAAGAATTTTCAACTTGCAGTTCAACTCACAATTTGGAATCAATAATGTAATATAGCAGAACTAGTCGAAGTCACTTATGCAGGAGAGCAATTTGAAATATCATACCAACTAAACTATTGCACCCAGCAAAGCCGTCTGCACACTGGAGGTGCGGAATGCAACAGTCATTTCGTTGGTAATGAGAATCACGATTTTTAGAATTTCGTGCTTAGCCTAGTTCTACTTTATTTAGTTTAGTTTATTTTTTTCCAATATACAATAAAGAAAATATAAAAAATAAACAACTAAATATATACATTTACACAATATTAAAAGTTTTAGAGAGTAAAAAGTTAATTAATAAAAATAAAATGAGAAAAATGTCATAAAGAAACTTCAGCCATCAGCATTTAAAGTTTTTCTGCTAATATTAATTAAAAATAATTCAAAGTAATTATTGATTGTTTTCGAGCATCAATTGAAAGTTTCATGAGAAGCATAATTAGTCATTGAATTCAATTCGTTTAAAAGTTTTAACGGCCAATTTCTTGACAAAGTTCTAAAATCAGTTTAAAACTATTATTTTTAGCTCTCAGTTTTTCTTATGAAAAATAAAAATAAAATAAATATTAAACAATTTGAGTTCTAATTTTTCCTTAAACCGAGTTTTAAGAGCTAGAACTTTGTCAAGAAATTGGTCGTAAATGTCGCAAATTGTGAGATTTTGAATTAACATATATTTTGGAGCATAAAAAAAGATAAATCTATGTTACTTTTGAAAGGATCAAAAGCAAATAAGGCCTCACACAGTTCTCTACGATTGTGAAGACTACACATTCCCTTTTTATTACACCAATTTACAATTGTGTTTAAGCAGTGTTGTAATGACTGTCCGTCAAGTGTAGGTACTATTAACATTTTGAAATAATTTAAGGTCATCTGCATACAAAAGATATTTGAACCCTCTGACCAACAAGGGTAAGTCATTAATAAATAATAAAAACAAGATGACTACCTTGGGGTACCCCAGAGGTGACATAAATTTACCGAGAAATAACATCACATAACCTGACACACTGAGTACGATTATTCAAATATGACTCAATCTACTTTAGCAAGTTTCCATAAATGCCATACTTTTTTAGTTTAAACAGAAGAAGACCATGGTCAACTATATCGAATGCTTCGTTAAAATCAACCTGGTTTCTTTTTTTCCATTTCATTTAGTGGTCGTGGATCTACTCGTGGATCTAATCGTTAGAACTCGCGGAAGCCAACCATTTGCGATGGGCTCTATTTTTGCGATTTTTTTTTGTTGGTTAGTACTTTTTAAACCAAGGAGAGGCATTACTAAAGGTTATTATATTTTTCGGAATGTAACTTTTAAATATGAAATGTAAAACTGTAGAAAGTTCCAAAGCCTTGTCATCCACAGACAAATCCTCAGACCAATCAAAATTATTCAGAAACAAGTTAATTTGTTCGTAATCTGCATTTTTGAAATCAAAGACTAATCTCCTCTCACTAACCTTCTGGCTTAGGATAGTATATGATGGTTTACATGGATCCTTCTGCCCGCAAGTATGAATTTTCGAGTGCATTTAGCGTATAAAAAGAAATTCATAACCCGTCTTGAATGAAACTTTTTGGTATCGTAGAAGGAATATTGTTCTTAGTTGCAAATATTTGTTTTGTATTATGATCATTTAAACGAACTGCAATAGTATTGTACTATATCTTGGAATTGCCCCTACCAAAGTCTGAAAAAATTGTGTGCATATAAATTAAAATACCTATTCAAAAATATCAATCAATTTATGCTATCACTAACAACTAAAAATGGCTTTGGATTAAAAATTAGCATTTTTAGCAAATTTTATCACTGTACCGTTATTTTAAGAACGTTTTCAGTAAAAATGTGAGTGCAAGAGTCAAAACCCCATTACATTTGTATCGCTTAAGCTAAAACAAAATCAGTTTCCTGTGTAAATAATTTTGTTATTTTTATTTTTAGGACGACGACGGAGTCTTGGAATCAACCTAGAAGCAATAGTACTTTTAGTCATCATTTCATTATTTTCAACATCAGGTAAGCGAGAAATCAATTTCACATTAATATTCAAATATATAAAATTTAATTAATTTGTTTTTAGAAGCCTGCTCTAGCCGTACTGTACCAAAGCCCAGACCACCACCACCAAGTCCTACACCTCGGCCAAACATCACATTCCACACATACTCATGTCCACCCAACTATGCAGCTTGGTATTGCCTAAATTCAGCAACGTGTTTCTCTGTAAAAATTGGCGATGAAATTTTATACAATTGCGAGTAAGTTTAATTTATTAGCTTCTGCCTAGTAAGTAATAATAATATCTGAAAAAAATAGACCCAAGTCATGTTATTTCGTATTTTATTATTTATTATTTAAAAGAATTTATTTTATATTTTATTGTTTGAAGGAATTTATTTTAGTTTAATCTTAAGTCAATAGATTTTTTAATGTGAAGTTTTATCTTAATTGACATAATTATCTAATCTCAACTATATTTAACACATCTTCATACGTCGAGGTTAACTTTGCACAAGCAAACAAACAAAAGAGTTATCGAAAATATGCCAAGCGTTAACTCAAGTACTATGTATTTGTATCAACAACCTAATGTACAAATTAAGCTCATAACATTTTGTTGCCTTAAGACACAGCAAAATGCAGGTTACTGCACATTTTTTAATAATTAAATTGGCCTTATTCACAATAAAAAATTAATATCAACAGCATGTTGCTGCTCTGTTGTTTCATTCACTTACTACGAACTAAATGTTTAATGAGCTATGTTATGGTATTTAGTTGATTATGTTACTCTCAAAAGGTGAAAGGGTTTCATTTTATCATAATCGACAGCAAGTATGTATTACTTTCAAGAATTCTTGTTTTAGTCTAAATTTGTTTATTGCAAGTGTGCAATGTTTAAGGAATGTACGTTTTTTGACCAAATCTTTCTTTAATTGAGTAATCTACCCCTTTCGAAAATATCTAATTATGTACTCGTTACAAGGCATAAGTAATGATATAATGTAGGTAGAGTTGGCGGAGAACCAAATCTGAAATGGGGGATTTTATTTGGTTAGTTATACATAAGTATTAGATTTAAACTAGATTTGCGTCTGTTTTTGGGCTTGGAACTTTAATCCTTTACGAGCAATGTTTATACATAAAAGAACTAATGTTCTGCTCGAACTGCCCCACACAAGTTACAAGTCCGAAGTCATTTTCTTGACGAAGTACTGACCTACTTCTATTTGACATCGAGAACTTGGACGTGTCATACCGACAAAATCGCCAGTATTTTATAAAGTGGCCCATAAAGCAAATATTACTTTCCCATACACAATACACCACAAATAAATTACTAAACAAAAACTTGTCATTTATGGTGCATAGTGTTGTTAGTAGATCTGAAAAACCCAAGTTCAAAAAAAAAAATCAATTTTTCTGCCCAATCGAAAGCTTTGACAGATCTAAATGCAAAATTAATTGATTTTTTCTACCAAACGAAACCCCCATAAGATTTACTATCCACAAATCGTTTTACTCGAAGGCAATGGCACTAATAGGAAAATGTCTCCAAACCGTGTTTTCTTTGCGTGTCATGTGATGATGAAATAAACAAATTCTAAAAAAAAATAAAAATTACATATGTACATTGTTTTTTTCTAAGTTTTAGGTGACTCAGAACTATATTTACATATGACTTTTTTCACAAAACAGATATTGTAGTCCTTAATTTAAATTAAATTAGTGCTTATTTACAGTACCTATACTATAAAATAGAAAAAAAAAGAATAGTTCTTAGCTACACAAATGTTTGAAAAAAAGTCAGATTAAAAAGGAATATTTGGAATTATTTTTAAAAATTTTGAGTTTGTAGTTGAATTTTTTTTAAAACTGGTGGTGAAAGCAACTTTCGAATAGATATCTGGCTTTTGAAAAAAATTATAATTTGATATCGTATTGCGTTGGTTTTTAATGATTTTTTTTTCCATTTTAATATTTTTGGAAAATTGCCCCTCCCACCAGAACGAGGGGAAATCGGCCCCCACTCCCAAATAGTTTTTTTCAAGTTTTGAGACAAGTTACACGCTATAGTCTTTTTGTCACATCTTTTCAAATTTATAAATATGTAAAAATTAGATCGATTTGTTTGTTACCACAGAAAATTGTACATGTATAATCTAAAAAGTGTTCGATTTAGACTTCTAAAAGTGTCTTTTGTTGCACTAAGTCTAACATTTTGTAGTAAATTCTTTGACTACGCTACGTCACTACTACGCCACTATCCTGCTGACAAGAAGAGCTGGACCCTGCCAAGACAGTTTATCGGCATGTTTACTTAGGGCGGCTACCAATAAACAATAGAAAATAGCTTTAACAGATGTATAGTTCTCAATACAAAAAAAGTCTCCTTGCGAGGATTCTTCTGATGGCTAAAACAACCACCTGAAGGACACTAGCAAAGTGAGGATACCGAAGAAAACAAGATTAGCCTTGAGCCATCGTTGAAGATTGTGGCATCAAATACTTTTTTAACCATACATATTTCATTTTTCTTACATTATGTGAGGGGTAGTCCCAGTTAAATTTTGTAATTTTTTTTTCGCTACAACACATAATACAATTTTTCAAAAGATTGACTTGAAAATAATAGGTTTGCTCCACACTAGGTCTGAGACTGCCGAATTTGGTCATATTTATAGTCTGGTTACAGTTCTAAACTTACAAATTTGTGCTGTTTTTCGCACAAGAGAGTGCTCTCAGGAGAGTAAGGAATTTCCCCACTCTGCCGAATTTAGTCGGAAGAATTTCTTCCGGCAGAAATATGAGTTCTGTCAATTGATAGATGGACATAAGCCAGGTGGGCAAAACAAAATTTAAAAAAATTTAGTATAGTTGTATTGAATAGCATTTGCTCGTATTTTGCATTGAAAAATAGTATTTTACTCAAATTAAAAGCAAAAAAAGGAATCGCAAATAATTTTGTTCAATAAGTTCCAGAAAATTTCACAGTTTTTCAGTATTTTATTTTTTTTTGATAGAATTTTTTCCCCACTACAAGAAATTTGGAAGATTCCTAATTTATTGTAAAAAAAAGTGTGGAACAAACCTAATATTCGATTCAATTTGGTTCATATATTGGTTATTTTTTCTTTATTACACTTCATTCATGCATTTGATAATCCTAGACAACTGCTTAGTTTTCATTCATGTTTTCACTTTGAACATCCAATTGCTAATATTGGAGTGACAGAAAATATTTCATATATCTCTTTTTTTTAAATATGATGAAAGAGAGCAAAAAATGCTTTTAGAGAGTCACCCCAGCATGGGGTTATTGCCATTGAAAGCGAAATTCAATTCGCCTCTATACAATCTGCAAACATGACCTCAAACTCAGCATCAAATACAATACTTCATTGATCGACCTTTAAGTTTTCGTTTCGGGATTCTGAGTTTTCAAGGAATCTCTTTACTCTCTGTTGAAACTTTGGAACTGAGAAGACTACACACATTCCTTTGTTTTTTTCTTCTGAGAAGTCGACGTTCTCTATTTTTCTCATCTTTTTTCTACGATATACAATTAGGAATTAATGCATAACTCCTTCCCAGAAAGAAACATACATATATAAATCAATAAAACAATATTCTGGAATGAGATAACAAATTTTTGTTTTATCTTTTTTTGGATTGTATTAAAAAAAAAAGAAGCAAATGTCAAATAAATTAAAAGTTCTTAGAAAAACACGCAATACCATTTATATTTATAAATAGTGCAATCAGTTTGAATATCAAACTCTATTGAGAATATTGTGGTAATTACTAAATCATAAAATATTGATCTCAAAATGTGGGAACAACTTGCCTATTAGAACCACTGTTATATAATGGTGTTGTGTAGGTCCTGCACACCTCACAACTATTCTTATCACAGCTGAATACTGTATGTATTTTATTTTTTAAAGAGTTTCTTTTATGTCCTGCGTAAAGTTAATGGTAGCATACTTTGTTTCTGATGTGATTCGTGAGAAGCATCGGTTCACATACTCTTGTATCTGGATAGTTTTTAAGTGGTTAGCTAATTCTGGAAATTAATATGAACATGAGTAAGCTCTGGGCGCACCTTTTCCGTGCAGGAGTAAATTTATACATTTGTTGTATAAAATCTGAATGAGATCAGAGTGCGAATCTTTGGAAATCATCTTTTCGCTTCAAAACCACAGCAGACTACTTTTACTATAAGAAAGGTCATTCCCATAAAGCAGTGTTTTTGGAAAATTTTTGGGTACATGATGAATTAATGAATGAATTAATATTAGGGGAATTGCACTGCGACCTATAGGTCTATTGTACCCCCTTCTGAGTTGAAGGAGATTTTCCTTTACAACTCTGCCTCCAAATTAATTCCTTTAAGGAATTTAAGAATTTGGAGTACGTCGAGAGATGGGAATTCTCTCTCTGTAATATGGTGTTGTCCCAGATATTTGGACACCAACGTGTCCAGGAACCCAGTATAGTGTTGCCATGTTTTTCTTACCCAGTTCATTAAGCCTATCCACGCAATCCCATACTAACCTAGAGTTAATAGTGTAGGAGTTTATTGCCTTTAACGCGGCTTGGCTATCTGACATGATGGCAAAGTTTAATTTTTTATATTTTCTTTCGAAATTTCGTTATGCACACTTGCCTATAGCGTTTATCTCCGCTTGGAATATGCTAGGGACTTTCCCATCAGAATGGAAATTTTGGTTCTTGGCCCAAAAATTCCTGCACCTGTCCCGTCGGAAGTTCTCGATCCATTAGTGTACCACTTGATGGCGTTTGCTTTGAGAGTGTAATTTGTAGATTCTCCTACCCACTCTGCCTTGAGTACGTGATACATTTATTAGTAAGAAAATCTTTGAGACTAGTATTCCATGGCATAATGAGTATTGCGATGATCTGTCATCCAGGAGGTTTAATCTACATTCAGTGTCCCGCCAATTTGTTTTTTTTCAGGAGCATTTGCTCTTAGAAAAAATTGACAAAGATTCGAGGTGTAGGTAGATTCGAGGTGAAGATGAGTGACGCTTAGCCACGATAGTGGACTCACCCAGAGTCAATGTAGAAGTTTACTGCTTCGTCGCTGATTGCTGGAACAATGTCCTCATTTAGAATTTCCATTGCGGACAGATACCTCGGCTCGGGATGTCTTTGGAGAGTGGTCATTTTCCTCATCAAATGGTTGGTTTCAAATCCTCAGGATTTTTTTTCAAACAGTTAAAGGTCCTTCACGGCTGTTTTCGATATGTACCACACTGGAAAGCTGTAGCTAATGACTGATCTAAGGAGTGTGATGCTTCTACAGTGCCCAGCCGAACGACTGCCTCCTCCTCTAGTTCGTCTTAGACACAATAGTTCCGATTTGGAAGAGCTGATGCCCCATTTGGAGATCTCAAAAAGTTTACGGATGTGGGCTTCGTAAAGCAGGGATGTGATTGAACCTCCGCTTATTACTGCGTTTACGAACTCCCACTATGTCTTGTCATGAGAAAGTACCATCCCAATTTTGCGGCTTGGGCTCGGCAGCAAATTATAACATGTGTGTTAGTCACTAGATCCTCAAATTTATTTATATGTTTTTAAGAATCATCAACTTTGAGAGTCCAATATAAATTACGAAAAATTGCCGGATAAAAAAGACTTCTTCTCCACCCGGTTCATTATAATTCACTTCAAATTTTTTTTTGTTTTTGTTGCATAGGTAGGAAAAAAATATAAAAAAAGTGTAATAATTCTAATGCTGTCCGTATTGTTTATTCTAGGTGTGCTGTTGGATACATGGGACCTCGATGTGAATACAAGGAAATCGATGGTTCATATCTTCGTAAGTATTTTCAATTGAGGTTCCTAATCACACAATTCACTTTATCATCTTTATTCTATTATACAGCCACACGGCCAAGAGCAATGTTGGAGAAGGCCAGCATCGCAAGTGGTGCCACTCTTGCCTTAATTTTTGTACTAATTCTCTGCCTAACGTGGTACATGCGATGTCAACAAAAACAAAAAGCCCGCAGGCTCGAACAAGCCGATTGTGGAATGGACGTCGTCGATGGAATGATGAAGCCCGAAAAGAGGCCCTTTGGTCCGCACCATCATTACACACTCCCAATGACAAGCACTTTTAAGCGATAAACATGTTTTTTAAACACTTTACTATTTATTGAAAACAAAAATATATATATATTATGTACCCTATTATATATTTAAAACAAAAACAAAAAACAAAAAAAAAAAACATAAACATAAAATACTTTTTTAATTTTAAATTTAATAACTTAATTTAATTATTATTTAATTAATCTATTCTTCTTTTCACAAAATATAATTTGTGTTGTTTATACGTAAGGAATATTATTTATTATGCATTAGTTTATAAGAAAACCAAACAAACAAACAAAAACAAAAAACAAATCTTAACAATTCAAGTTCAAGAGTTCAAAGTTAAAACAAAAAACATTAAAGTTATTGCGAACCTATATTAAAAATAAAAACAAACAAAAATGCAATTAGAATTATAGATACAAAGCTAACATAATTCCCTATGACAAAACTATGTAAGTGGCTACCAAAACTATTCACTGAGTGATGGTTTAAAAGTGCCTCAGTGGTAAAAAAGCAAAAATCAAAATGTGTTTATTCCCCTCTTTCCCCCAAAAAACAAACCCAAGCACTATCCCAATTAAATACCCAATGCTAAACTCTGTCTCTCAAAAGTGTATTGTAAATATAAGAAAATTATTAAAATTATTGTAACACATTTATATTGATTTAGTTGACGCATTGCAAAAGTATTTTAAAAATGTATTGTATATTATTATAATCGCACAGACAAAAGAAAAAAAACCGTACGCAGACATTGTCCAAGACTAAATAAAGCAAAATGGTGATTTACGTATGTAACAAATAGTCAAATGTTTTTCTTAAAGTGAAATTTAAAACTAAATATAAAATATGCTGATCAGCTTTTTGTATCATTTTTTGTTTGCTTAGATTTGATAAATCTTTTATCTATTTGGCAGCTTCCAAGAAAGTATCTTGTTTTAACGTTTGTCTTGTGCGAAAAATAAATTAAATCTTGTGACGAAAAAAATGTGAAAAAACTATTAACTAAAACTAAAATTCAAGCGCCTTAAATTTATAAAATCGATATTAGAAACAAAAAGAGATAATACATAATAATGAGAAACACTGCATACTTTTGTTTTTATTTGATGATGTAAAGCATTTTAAACTACGAGTGTATTATCTGATTTTTTTTTGGAGAAGGGCTCCTGTTCAAAATATTTCGAATTTTCACTGAAAATTTGGCTGTGATAAAAACTGGCAGTCCGGCGAAAGAAAATATAAAGACCAAGAGCCCACAGCAGAGTCCTTTTACATGGGGGCATTCTGCCTGTTTATTTGTGATAGGAATTTAATTCTTCTTTGCAATGATACAACCGTCTCTCCTCAATACTAAAACGCAGATCCGAAATAACCCAGTCAAAGCGTCGTAAATAATTGTTTGACCTTGCGCGCAGGGACATGGTCATCTTTTTTTCATGGATCGGTAGAGGCTTATCTTAAAGTCTTAAAAACAAATTTGCACCACCTGAAACCTTTTTTTTACCAAAGCTATAGGTAAAAATGTAATTTTTGCAATTTCTTTGTTTTTTTTGCAATTATCTCAGTTCTGGTACATCGCACAGATAAGATTCAAATACCGATTTATTCACAAAAAATTAAATTATTAAAATATTAACAAATTATTTTGTTCAAATAATTAAAAACAAAAGTTATAAGTTAGTTAAAACAAATTATTGTTGTTTGAAAATCACTTTTTTGCAATTTTTAAGAAAAAAGCTCATCTTATGGTTATTTTTTTAACTACTAATCTTTATATTTTTATCTTCCCTACAATTTAAAAAACAAATCATCTCTCTAGGTCATATGTGGGCCGAGTAATATTTAGTTGAAGACACGTACATATATCCTTTCTCCTACGCAATATTCTGTGTTTTGTTTTTTTAGTAATTTCTCAGCCCCGGTAAACTTCACAGTCAAAATTGAAGCAAATAGTTATTTGTTATTATATTTTCTATCTTTGGTGTTAAATTTATTTTGTTTAAACAAATAGAAATAAAATGTACGACTGGATCATTTGAACTTGCAAAAAAATCAGTGACTCAAAATCAAAGCTTAAATAAAAAATTTTATGAATTCGTGTCAAATAATTTTAAATTTTCTTTTCAAAACTATAAAATTTATTTAAAAAAATTGCAATCTAATTTTTGTTGAATTATTTATCAAACATATATTTTGACGATTTTAACTTTCAAACGTCCATATATTTTCAAGATTTTGTATTTGTGTATAAGACTTTCATGATTTTTTATAGTCTATAGATTCCATTATAAATCAGGTCTCTATCAATTTTAGTTAAGAAAATGGCTTTTCGACCCTTTTTTAAGTTCACCCTTATTTACCCTACTAGAATACCAAATTTCTAAAAATCCAGAATATTCAAATTTTTAAATTAAATTGATATTTGAATCTTATCTGTTCGTCAATTTTTTAAGACGTTTCGACTGGGGTAAATATTCAAATACATAATGAGTGTTCGACACTCGGTCTGAGACTGCCGAATTAGGTATATATTTTTAATTTTTTACTAAAATGATACGATTTCGTTAATTAGAATTTTTGAAAGCTAAATTTCGAAGACAGAACTATTAAAATAGAGTTTTGATCCACTCTGAGATTAAAACCAAGCTCTAAAACAGTTTCATTCCATGGGTTCGACCATTTTTTAAAATCAGTCGGATAAATGGGTACAACCCATTCATAAAAAAGTCGGATAAATGGGTACGACCCATTTTTAAATCAGTCGAATAAATGGGTACGACCCTTTTATATATCAGTCGGATAAATGGGTAGTACCCTTTTTTAAATCAGTAAAAAAAAGTAAAAAACACCACAGTATGCTCACAGTGGAGTCATATTTGATGCTTAAAGCCATATTTGATGCTTTTTCAAGCGTGTTGCAGAGCGAAAAGACATTTTATAATCAAACATTTACAACATTTCTAATAATACTAACTTTTTAATTTAATTTAATTACCTTTCCAGTAAGGAAAATATTTTGTTTTTAACTGATCGACTACTTCCTTGTCCGTCGATATGAATAGTTTTCACATTTGTTGATTTAAGGTAAGAATACATGTCTTTGATGTTTTCATCATATTCATTGAACTGCAAAATTAAAAAAACGTTTGTCATTGTTGTCATGTTATCAATTTAAAATTTTAGTTAACCTCTTTTTCCACACAGGAGATGGTATTTCTGTGAATGAATTCATTTATCGATTCATCCCACTGCTTCATCAATCTTCGTAAGGCAATTCTTCTTGGGCAATGTATAACTACAAATCTATTTGGAGGAGTTTGAAATTTGTCCATTAAAATTTCTAAATCATTTATGGATTTAGGGAAATTAACAACAACCCATCCCCTCGACAAAGTATCTGGTTCCAAAAGCCTTTTCCAAATTATAGCAGTTATTGCAGAGCTTGAGAAGTGCTGATGTTTTTTAAACGCAACAGAAAGCACCTTAGTCATGTTGTCATTTTTAGGATTTAAAATTTTTTCAATGAGGGATTCAACATTTACTGATGGCGAAAAAAGTTTAAAAAGAAATATTGTATTGATTTTCTTTTTTTTTTAAATAAAAATACAAATAAGTATTCATACTGTAAACAGAATTGTATCTAGCAGCGAGCATTTTAGCTTGAGATTGTCTTCCAGAACCGCGTCTTCCAATAATAACAACTCTATAGACAGAATTTTTTCCTAGACCACAATAAGATATTGGCATCGGGGAGTATTTGATTTTATACAATATTGCAGCTGCTAAAGTATTAATGTCATCATATTGTGAAGAAGAAATTTGTTTAGTAATTTTTCGATAGAAATCCGCAACTTCTTTCAAATCATTTGTTGTTTGATTATTATTCTCCGATAGATTTATAAAATTTGTGAGAGTTATTTTACATTTCTGAAGTAGTAAGATTTCTTCAAGATTAGCGGGAAAATCTGGGGATGCATTTTTTTTTAATTATTATTGAGTCAAAATTTTTTTTTTCAAAATTGTGTCCATATAAAATTCAATGCTTCAAAATTTATTAAGTTTCTATACATACATAATTTTTCAATTAAGTTAGTTGTTTCTACGCAAAACGAAAAATCCCATACAATAGTCGGTGTCATGAAAATTGATCAGGGGGTCATTTGAATACACTGTGTGGAACTCAAAATATACGCGGGTGGAGACCTTTCACGTTTTATAGAGATGGTTTCACTGAATACAAAACGGTATATAAAAATACCGTTAAACACCCATAAAACTGGACCATAAATTGGCCAAAAACGGTTTTTTGGACATTAATCTATTGCAAAAAAATGTAGCTTCGTCAAGTTGTTACCCATTTTAATTTTTCTTACTATTTCCGAAAGTAGTAATGTGTGAAAAGTCACGAAATACCGCGGTAAAAAGTCCGGAATACCGTAGAAAAAGCGCAAAATACTGGTGAAAGATCACGAATACCTAGGAGAATAGCAAGAGAGATCATGAAAAAGGCGCTTAGTACCACGAGAAAAGGCGTAAAATACCACAGAGAGAATCGAAGAAAGTCACAGAGAAAAGCGTGGAAAGTTGTGGTAAAAAGTGTGAAAAGCCGCGAAAAAGTATGCGAAATACTACGAATTACTGCGGTAAAAAGCTCTAAATACTGCGGAGAACACCAAGAGAGGTAATTAAAAAACCGCTTAGTACCACGAAATCAGTCTACCGACCGCGTAAAATAATGCGGTGGTTAAAGAACATTTAAACACCTTTTTTTTCTCTTCGATTTCCAACGCATTTTTTCTGAAACATTTCACACTTTAACAGTGACTTGTCACGTTTTTTCCTAGACTTTCTACCCTTTTTTCCCGAGCATTACACGTTTTTTCATCGGTCTTCAACGTTGTTACATTATTTTCACATGGACAACTGTATGTAGCCTTCTTACGCCTCGGAGAAACAACAAATTAATTTGTCTATGTTCCAAATAAAAAAAAAATAAAAAAATATTGTTAATCTAAGAGTACATTTAAAGTACTTACATTACAAAGCCGATCTCTCAACATTAAAGAATAAAAAGTACTGTGGGCCAGGAGCTACTGTAGTTGTAGTCCAGTAACCAAGATACAGAAATTCGAACATTTAGCTACCGAAAACATTTGGTTTTAATCAATCCCCATGTTTTTTACATTTTTGAAAAGGTCTAAAGGTCTTCTTTCCAAAACAGTATAAAATCCAAATTCGGTTAAAATTTTACGAAGCTAGTTTTTTTTTGCAATAGGTTAAGGTATAAAAAACGTTTTTTGGCCCTAAGTCCAGTTTTTGGGAGTGTTATGGAATTTTTACATACCGTTTTGTATGGGAGAGTGGTTCTAAAAGTAACACTTTTTACTTAAACTAATGCTTCTACCTTCATTTACCTCTATGCTAAGTTTTTTCCTTCCTCCTCCAGAGCACACAAGAATTAATGGGGTATTTTTAAAAATGTTACAACTTACCCCGGAAATGTGTTACAATTTTTCCCCGACATGAAATTTATTACAAAACTCAAAATTAAAACAAAAATTAAATTCTCAAGTATATAACATATACCCAAAGTTAAAACCAAAACACAAATGATTGAGAAAAAAAGACACTCAACACTCTGCTACCTAAGAGTAAAGTGGTAGACTAAAATTAGAAAGAAAAAATTAAAGTTACAAAACAAAACTTTGTTTTTTTCTGTAGCTACCAACGTGTTTTACGCAACTCTGAATTTATAAAGGAACTCTGTTTTTTTCAGCTGTTACTTTTTACCCCTTGTACTTTTAGCTCCGCTCTCCCCTAATTAGTGGAACAAGCTCTACAAAATTCTATTCAATTGGGGAGCGAAAGGAAACTTACATTTTTTTTCGGTACCTAAACATTCGAATTTCTGTATCTGGGTTGAAATCGTTAACATTTTTCTTAACCAATTTTCAACCGATTTTCATAAAAAATATCTCGTGTAGTCTTTAAAACATTTGCTTTAAATTGAATGGGTGAGTGCAAAGTTTATTTTAGAGCAAAAACAAATATAAGAGAGTTTTAATTAAGGAAAACAAAGGATTTTGAACTATTATCTTAATTCGTTATACGTGCCCTGAAGAGGGAAACAATCATGGCTATCGTAGAAACAATATCGTTCGATCATTTTCTTTTTATTGAATCAGACCCCAGATAATTTAATTTAATTTCAAAGCAAAGTAAAAAAAACCCTAGCAAATTTTTGGTTACTTGATTCGTTCTGGACACAATTTTGAAAAACCTTGTCCGTATCAAAATTCATTACACAAACACACACTCACTTAAAAGTATTTTGTTCCGAATTCCATGTTCTTGATAAAAATTTTCAATGTTCAATAATTTTCCTTCAAGTTTATTTTTATTTGTATTTGTTGTTTCTCTATTGTATAATATCATTGGAATGTTATAAGTTTTTAACATTATATTTGCAAATTCACCAACATCTACATGAAAGCAAATTTAAATAACTGAGTTATTTAACTGAAAACAAAATGCAATATAAATAATTTTGTATACAAACCTACTCCACGAGGAAGATGAATAGATGTTGTCTTTGTCAGAAAGTTATTTGCAATCTTGCGGAGATTTTTACGCACGTAATGTTTTAAGCAATGCGGTCGGTCTATAACCAATCTTACCAAAAGTGCCTAGTTTAATTTTGTTAGATTTTAGTATGAAATTAAAATATATAAGAAGAACATATTAAAACTATCTGAGTCTAGAAAATTGGCACAGAAGAGTGAGTGAGCTCTAATATATTAGTTCTGATAGTATAAGATCCCGGTCACATGGTCATGACCCAGAGCTCAGAAATTGTGCAAGAAATTTTTATTAACTGTTGGATTTAGTGCAAAAAAAATGCATATTTAGAAGTCTTAATCGAAAAAAATTCTACCTGTACAACTTTTCAAAACAAACATGCATAAAATTTCTAAAAGCAAGCTTTTTGATAAAATTGTAATTTCCTTAAAGCCCGTGTGATACTTCTTGTTTTCTTCTTATTTTTAATACTTTAAATCAGCTTCGTGTAAAAAAGACAGGAAAAGTTTTTTTTTAATCGAAACAACAGTATGCGTACTTTCAAATACAAATAAATAATCAATCATTAAAAAAATAAAATCAAAGGAAACAAACAAATTCAATAATTTCGAAATTGTGCGGGGAAGAAAAATTAAATTTAATTGATTGGAAGAGCTTAAAACAAAAAAAAAAATGTGTGGATAAAAACCTTTTATATAAAACTAAAAATTTAAAAAACAAGTGAAAACGACAAAGTTTCAAAGCAAAAACGTCAGAAAAAGCAGAAAAATATCTGCAAAAAGTTTTTTTTGGTTTTTTGTGTACATTTTTTACACACTCACTCTTGATGTGTTTTTCTATTTGAAACATGCCATACTGCTCAGTTTACTTTTTTAAAATATTAAAATAAGAAAAAAAAAAAATCATACGGGTTCTAGATCTTAAGACCATATGATACTTCTTTTTTTTAATATTTTAAAAAAGGAAACAGAGCAGCACGGTATGTTTTAAATGGAAAATCACATCAAGAGTAAAGAGCTAAACAGAATATATCGCTCGTCGCTAACCGACGTCGCTGACATACATACATATATGTCGGATTTGTCTGGCGAAAAAGTTAGAAACATTTGAACTTATGGGCGATTCGCTGAGCGATGAGCGACGTCTTTCTGTTACCGATGGGCGATGTCCATACAAATTTCATCTTTCAGCGACGCACGTAGCGACGAGCGATGTATTCTGTTCAGCTCTTAAGTGTGTAAAAAAAAAATACACAAAAAGCCAAAAATGCCAAAACATAAGTACTAAAAATGTACTAAAAATTAATTATATACGTACAAAATTACGTTTTGTAACTGCATGATGTTAGAACTGAAATGATGTTAGATTTTTTAAATCTTTTTTACTTTTATGTTCTTTAAATTTTTTTTACCGTGCTATTCAAATTTCTCTTAGTGAACAAAATTATAAAAAAGAAGTTAAAAACATTTATCGAATAGCTGAAGTCAATGGATATAATAAAAATGCTATAATATTTTGTTACAAAAACTTAAAAGAAAAAAAGATTTAAAAAATCTAACATCATTAACTTCACCTACTATTTTAACTTATTTTTAGCTAAAATATTCAAGAAAATTTCTATTAAATTGTCTCCAAACAGCACAAAAATAAAATAAAAAGACTTATTGGAACAATTAACGAAAAAACAAAAACACTTGAAAAATCACGAATATGTTCGGTTATTTGTCAAAATTGTGATGAAGTTTACATTGGTCAAACAAGAAGATCTGTAAAAACAAGATGGTCAGAAAACTAAAAGCTCTAGAAGCGACAATTGGTGTTTGAGACAAATTTAACTCATGCATTCTCTTTGCTTTTTACTTGTCTTCCCATCTTGCTGTGAAATGTTTTACTAAACCGTCAATTGTGGCCTCTATATCCAGTCGTTTTCTTGTCCTTTTAGTACAAACGACATCGGTAATAGGGGTAGTTAAATGAGTCCACATAAATTTTTAGAACCACTATCGACAATGTAGTTGAGACAAAATTCTAGATGCATTTATTCACTTTCACTATTTGCTTTTCTTATTATTTTTTATTTATTACTTTTAAATTTTTTATAAAAAAAATTGTATTAAAAGATTTTCTTGACAAAAAATATCTAAATAATTTTTGGAAAAAATTTCCTTCAACCTGAAGATAAGAACTGATGTTCTCGGAAACGTTCATTCAATAAATAACTTTTGCACGAGTATAAGAAGTTTTCTCTTTTCACTTATTGCACTAAACAAGAAAATAATTGAACTTTTCCAGCGATTTTTCTTATTTTCCTGACATTTCTCCTTTAAGGCTTGCAGATCATGTCATTTGTCATTTTTACTATAAATTTGTTTTTTTTTTTTTTTTAATTTATTTTTATAAAAAAGTTCCATATCCAAACATACATATTTCTTGTTGAAACTCTTCCAATTAATTAAATTTAAATGTTTCTTCTCAACACAATGTCCTTAAAGGGGCCAAACGACAACACTGCTTCATACTTCAATAGAATTTTTAGTACGAAAGTTACGCATATAAACAAAAAATGTAAAAAAAATCTACAACTCGAGATAATGACCGTTTGAATGGGAAAATTCACCATGAACTTTATTTTAAATAAGATGCAAAGATTAATAAGGAATACCTATCCAAAATAATTATACACGTTCGCTGAGTTACATATTTAACACCTGGCATACACAACACATAACACTGCGTTGTTTTATATGTATGTCAATCGTTAACATACATACATAATTCCTAATTTTTAATTATCAAAAAGAATCGGTATATAATCTTTGTTTGTTCAATTAAAAAGAAAACAAAATTATCTCACCGTTACAATATCGAGGAAATGGTGTTTCTCAAAATATACCATTAATTCAGCAGCATAATAAATGGTATTACTCATCCTTTTCAGATTTTCTATTATTTTCCTTGAGGTTTGAACTTGTGTACACAATTTTATTACAAAAAAATATTTTGAAGTTTCAATAAATGAAAAATTCTTCAGAGTTTTTTTTTGACAAAAAAATTTGACTACTTTTGTAGTTGGTCATAAAAGTGATGTTTTTCCTTAAAGCCTAGTACGCTGCTGATAAAAAAGCAGAATAAAATTTTTCGTTGTGTGATTTTTGAATAGGATTTTTCGATTCGCTTCAGCAGCGTACTGAGCTTAAAACTGGT
Organism: Meliscaeva auricollis; assembly: GCA_948107695.1. NCBI lineage: Eukaryota > Metazoa > Arthropoda > Insecta > Diptera > Syrphidae > Meliscaeva > Meliscaeva auricollis. Next base: position 46,433,688 of record OX403617.1, on the reverse strand, counting down.
ACAGGTGTGTTAAAATTTTTGAATTCAATTCTTAGCAGGGTTATTCAAGGTTCCAAAACAATACAAAAAATAGTGTGCGTATACTCATGTACGCTCTCTCTTGGCAGGGTTGACAGGACTTGGACTGAAAAATAGTAGAAATTCGTTGTTTTGGCGAGTACCCAAACAGACCTATTATGATATTGCGAAACTTGTGAGTGTCTTATTAAAACAAATTGTAAATCAAAATAATAATTGACGTTTATGGTATAGTTTTAAAGAAATTTAAAATTATTTAAGTAGGCATAGTCAGATGTTATGAATGGTACAATTGGCCAAAGGAACATACAAAATGCATTTTGTTCTTTCTGTAATATATCATTTACAGTGTTTGTTTTTAATTTAATGAATAAACTTTTTAATCGCATGGTTTAAGAGAACAGATATGTGCATACATTATTTTTTTGGATTTTAAAAAAATAGTTGACATTTATTTTTGAAAATAATTTTTTCAAAAACTACTTAATATTTTTTTTCAAAATTTAGTTTTAAGAAGTTGATAAATAATATCTTAAAAATGGCGTACCAATTTTTTCATATTAAAGTCCTTGCAAAATTTTATATGGAAAAAATAGTTTTTAAAAAAAACGGCTCTAACGTTTTTCAAATTTTTTTTTCTAAAAATCAAATTACATACTTCGTTTTGAGGTGAAATTCATTTAAGAAGCTGTTTTAGTCATTTGAAAATCGAATTTTATGCTTTTTACTTACTCTATAGGGCAAGTATTGGTTTCGTGTCAAAAATAAAATTTGAGGTTTTAATCAAAACCAACATTAAGATGATGGAGAAGTCCGAAAAAGTGGTTTTTATCATGCCATCCGTCGGTTTGTGCGTCTGCGCGTCTGTGCGTCTGTGCGTCTGTACGTCTGTGCGTCCATATGTACACTTCTCCACTGCCCAAACGAGTGGACGGATTTTCTTCAAATTTGGTACAGATGATTATTACGTAATTTCGAAAGTTGTTTTATTTGTTTTTGAATATCTCATCTAGAACGAGTACCTCCCATACAATATTTTTGAGTTATTCGAATTTAATCGAAAACTGCTCTAACGATTTTGATTAAATTTTTGGATATGATTTCTTCAATAACAATAAATTTTTAGAATTTTTTTTCAAAAAAATTTATCGAGTCGTTTTAAAAAAAAAAATATTTTTTTATTAAAACAATTTCAAACGATTTAAAAAAAAATTGGTATGCCATTTTGAAGATGGCTAATATTTATAAACATCTAAAAATAAAATTTTGAAAAAACACAAATCATTGACCGAAAATGGAAAAAAAAAATTATTTTTCAAAAAAAAAAAAAAATCCAAAAAGTGTTCCCGTTTTAAAAAATATTTACTTTTGCTTATTTGTGCATATCTCTCAATACCTACACACATCAGATGACCAAAAGCAAAAATTTTCAAGCTAAGTTAATACATAAAATAGCTTTGCACTACATGAGCACGTTAGTGCGATCCAGTCGTACATTTTATTTTAATTATTTTTCTATTAACTGTCACCGCACCTACACTATAACTCCCCTTTTCGTTTCGACGTTGACTTTTGGGACACCCTGTATGTGTAGGTATAATGCTTGTGAACTTATCTTCAACCTTTCTCAACATCAAAAACTTAGCCGTTTTTCACGTTTTGACATTGTCGAAATGTGAAAATTGTGTATGCTCGCCTAAAACCACAATAATATAGAAGCCATTGAGGTCGCTGGCAAAAGGTTCTGGCCAGACTAATATCTTGATGACTTTCGGCAAACTTTTTATGTCCGTTTACGACTCTACCAATATTTGCCTTCATTACATTGGAATGTTTATAAAAAGCTATTCATTTTTGTACCGTAACAGGATTCTCTTATAATGTTTAATATTTACAGTTTTTGATAGACAAAAAAAATTGTTGAAGAATCTTAGTCATGTATCTGAGATTTTTGAGTGCTATGAGTTCTTTGAAACGTGAAACCTGACATCGGGCAACATTTTCCTCCACTTACACATCTGACAGTTTTTCTTACCCCAATAAGAAGAATGTAGAAAATATCAATCTATAACTTGTTGTAGCATTTAGAAAAATGTCGCTTAGCAAGACGCCAAGACATCAATTCAATATGTGAATTCACCAATGCGTATAGGAACAAAAAATTGGTCTTTAGTCTTTATCTCTTAAACATGGCAAAGTATGTCATTCGCGCATTAGCAACATCAATTACACCGACTACTTCCAAGCCCCAACGATATAATGTCCGAACGGTCTTCGTGCGCTTAGTATTGCAAACAAGGTTCTATTCACGAATTAACTTACAAATTAAAAATACTGCCCACTGGCTGCAACGTTGGTTGTTCGTTCATCCATTATAACTACTGTTGGAAGTGCATTTTTTTCTCCAGAAACTAGTATCTTAGTGAACCTGCCGCATCATCCATCGCCATCGCCATCGCCTTTGCCAAACCAAGATGCATTAATTCTAAGTGAGCATCAGCATGACTTGGTATCTATTATGCATGCATTCCTGTCGCGGTATTTAGTTTGTAGCATGTAGGAATGTAGAACAGAGTGTTTAGTGGGTTATAACCCAGTTGAAGGCTTTTGAGATTTTAATATTACTGCCTCGTTAAATCAGTTATTTATTCATCCATTTTTAATTTGTTATCAAGAAGTTGTTTTCTTAATTGCGCTAAATAATATGGTTCAAAGTGCTTTGGTATTAACTATAAACTATGATTATACCCTCCAACTCTATGATCATGAATTCTTTTGCAAAAGTGATTACATATAGAATAAGATGTTAATTTCAAGATCATCTTAGATTGCATGTAGCATAAGATGTGTTTTTTTTTTTTTTGGAAACCCGAAAAAATTTAATGAAATTAGACTAGGAGCTCAATACGGTCCCTTGGGATGAGCGGTAGGTGGCCTTAATCTAATCAAGAATCCTGAGTTCGATCGATTGCCATCATTGATCCTTGTTTTTAACTCTGTGAAATATGGTACATTTTGACTGAAAAATAAATGCTTTTTGTGTTTTTTCTGCGTTCAAATAGGGTTGCCACATACTTATAACCATTTTAGAGTTGGCACCCCACTTTTATTAGTGGGGTGGGTGGGTTCTCTTTTATTATAAAAGAGAACTATTATTTTTTCTAATTTCCAAGGTTATTTTTTTTTTGTTTTTGAATATCTCAATTAGAACGAACACCTCTCATATAACGGTTTTGAGTTATTGGATTTTTCTCAAAAACGGCTCTCACGATATTGGTGAAACCTTGTCTGTGTTATATAATAAATGATTGTAACAATACTGCGTTTTTAGTTTTTCTCAAAAAATTCGAGTAATGGAAATACATTATGATGAACAGGGCTATGTGAAGTTGGCACCCCAATGTGGGGTGTTTTTTGAAAAAAAGTTTATGGTTCGATTGCCCAACGTTAGCCCAGGATAGCCCGTTAGTCCACCTTTAAAGATAACAAAAAATATTTTTTTTTTACAATCCTAATTTAAAATTTATAGTTTGTTTACTTAAGAAAATCCTTGCATTAAACGCACCGCACAATTGATTTAATAGATAAAGTCAATCCTAAAATTGCAATATTTATGCATTTTCTTCATGATGGTGGCCTAATCTCAAATGTGATTCATTGTAACTTTTAGAATATGAGTATGTGCATAACTGCCAAACAATTCCCACCAATAAAAATGCTATAAAATATTGCTTACCGCTCAAAACTAAGAGATAAGTTGTATTGCATATTTCGTTGACTAAAGAAAGCATAATAGCACTCTTCCAGCACCAGATACAAACTGGTGCCCATAGAAAACAATTAAGTACTATTTGAGACCTTTTCAACGATATAGGTCATAATGTGTTACAACACCAGGGACGAAATCCCGAAGGAATAGTGAAAACATGTTTTTTTTTCTTGCGGATTAGGGGGAGAGGGGATGATGGAACATCGATTGCAATTCATCTTAATGATCACCTAGTATGTTCCACTTGAATTTATTATCATTATTAATTTTTTGACCATCAACAAATTATTTAATTGCATGTGGACTTATGTCCAAACAAAAAATTGATGCACTAATTGAGACCTCCAACGATATAGGTCGCTATGTGTTACACAAACGGAAACGGAATTGTTTTTTTTAACAAAAAGAGTTATTATTTTTTTTACCAATAAAGTAAAGAATTGCTGCAAAAGAAAACTTATGGAGTCGTGGTATTCAAAAATGTAAAGTACTCGTAAGTTAAATAAAACTTCACTAGACGAAAAAATGCACTTATTTAAAGAACCCTACCTTACGCTGTTTTAGGATTATCCAATGTTTACCAGACACCCTGTATATAATAACTTTGGGCTACAAGAGCAAGTTCGTGCGATCCAGTCGTGCATTTTTTTTATTATTAATTTTGGAGTTGAGTGTTGATTTAATCTTGAGTAGGTTAGTAAAATTATTGCACATTAAACAATAATCATATAATTCTTAGCTTATAATTTAATATAATTTATCGGAACTTTGCCAACTGAAATCATTATCAACATGTTGTCCTTGTCTGATGTATTTTTAGTTTTACTTCTTCTTAAGGACAAGTACTGGTTTCGAGAAAAAAAAACGGAAAAAAGCAATAAAAAGCAAGGGTAATACCTTAGACTTAGAGTAGGTACATATTCTACTAGCCATTATCTAAATCAAGTGATATGTATGCATAGTTTTTGAAATAAAACGAGTTTCAAAACGTCTTGGTGTTCATTTGTACACATTTCCACTGGTAATAAATTGCACGACTGGGTCGCACGTACTTGCTCTTAGGGTCAAAGTTGCTGTGGATGCTAAAGCTTCATATATAAAGTTTTTAATTTTATAAGAAATTAAAAAATAAACATAAAATTTATTACTAAAATGACTTAAACAACTTCTTAAATTGTTTTTATTTCAAAACTAAGTATGCCATTTGATTTTGTTTAAAAAGATTAATTTTTAGAAACAAAATTTTGCAAATCGTTAGAGCCGTTTTTAAAAAAATTGATTTTTTATGTACAAAAATTCTAAAGCTTTGTTTAATAAGAAAATTTGAATGCCAATTTTAAGAAAATATTAATAGACATCTAAAACCAAAATTTCAAAAAAAAAACATTCAGGCGTTTTCGAAAAAAAAATTTTTAAACTTTTTGTAAAAATCCAAAAATTTCAAAATTTTGATATGAAATAAGTTGATAATTGTTGAGAACCACTTGTGCAAAAATTGTCATCGAAATCCGTGGAGTCGCTTACGAGAAAATCAGAAAAGAGAAAAGCAGCTCTATGGGAGGTACCGTTTGTAACCGATAAAAAAAATATTTTTTTTATTTATAAAGTACGACCTTGCCTGTTGTATTACATTTTTTTTTGAAAAAATCAAGTTTTTCCATATTGGTTGTATGTCAAGTACCGTTAATTTTGGTCCTAAAAAAAAAATTCAATTTCCCCTCTAGGGAATCACCAAAAATCCTTAACTACCAAGTTTGAAGATAATCGCTTAAGTACTTTAGGCTCTAGCTCAAGATACATAGATACAGACAGACTGACAGACAGACAGACAGAATTGCGAGACCCACTTTTTTCGCTTCCTCTATCATCGTAATGTTATGTCTGATTGTTATCTCGAGTTCGATTTATTTTACGAACCTATGTACATATATCGCAAATAAAACGGATTTAAATGAGCATTTTATGTGTTTCGGCCCATGTGTTGTCAAACGTTTGTAATGTATATCAAATAAAAGGTCCCAAAAATTGTAAAATATTTTCTAAAGTGCATTATTCTGTTTCTCGTCCAGGAAAAGTGCTAAACTCGTTTTAAATAAAAATGCATAAAATGAATTTGATCAATATTTACTTATAAACAAAAAGACAAGAACAAGTAAGTTCGACCCAGTCGTGCATTTTATATTAACGAAATAACTCCTTGTCGATTCACTCAAACTAACGTACCTAGTTGCTATGGTTCAAATGTTGACTCAGTAGTGAAATAATATTTGTCATTATGTGCAATCAAATTCTCTTGAATTTTCATACAAACTATAGAAGGACTCTTTTTTGAATGAACAAAGGGAATAAATGAACAAAATTACGGGATGCCTTCATACACATATGAGTTTAGTATTTTTATTATAGATACAAATCAACTGAAAGTCACTAAATAATTGTTGTTTTTGAATTAGGAACGTACGTATACGTAGTTCACAAAAACGCCCAAGCTGGCCATAGTCCAATTTTGAAATCAAAAAATTGTTTTTGTTTTTTTTTTTAATATCAGAGAAAAATATTTATAGTCACTAAAATATTCCTTTGCAAGGTATCAATTTTGTGATTAAAATTACGTTTTCAATGGACAATAATTTTGATAATCTGGAAATTGATGAAAATATTTATAAACTGTGCCAAAAATCGATATAAAATAAAAAAAAACAACACTTTAACAAATCAAAGTAAAATCGGAACAATTTGAAACTAAATACGCAATTTGAAATGTTGCAATTTGAATAGGCAAAAAGCATCTACGAGTGTCAGGGGCGTTCAGGTTCAAGTGACGTAATTAATGATAATCTTGCTATAATTTTGATACAGAATCAAGAATTATCTCTTCCAGAAATAATTTGATGAAGAACGATTAGAGCGATGTTTATGGGGGCTCACGTTTCTAGGCATTTAAAGTTCTACTTCAAATTCCTCTTTAATAGAATCCGAATTTATCATATGTTCTCCTGTTCCCGAATTAATATTTTTGCACATTTAATACTTTCAAGGAGGTCTATAACTTTTGTGATTGAAGAATATTCACCACAATTGGCTGAAGGTAGGCAGAATATTTTGCTATTAGAATAAAGGCATGGTTTCTCAATTTGACGTAATGACGCTTATACTATGCTATGAATCCACTCCGTAAATGTAAGTATACTGTCGTATCTTAAAGAAAACTGGCTCGCCTAAAAAAATATTTACAATAAAGTTACGTATACGCCATGGTGTACGAATTGTTTTAATTTTTCACATCCTAAAGACAACAGTTATACGCCTAGAAAAGTAAAAAATAATAAATATGCCAAGTAATTACATGGAGGAGCAGGAAGCTCGTGTCTTTGTGAACAGAATGAGTGCAAATGAGAAAAAAGATAAAACAAAAATCATCCGACTGGAGAGTCTGGGTTCGAAATTCTGATACTCTTTTTTGACGTTTCTTTTGCAATTTTTGTTCATTTCTTTTCAATTCTTGGCGTAAAACCGGTATTTCACGGCCGCATGTTTAGTTGCGCATGTATGAAGTGCAAAAGAGAAAAAAATGCGCAACTTAACATGCGCCGTGTAATACCCGTCATAACATCCTATTAAACACAATGAATTTTAAAATAAAAGAGAAATGTCAAATTTGTGTCAAGAATTGGTGTACGAGTCTCTTGCGTCTATATCTTGTAGTATCTGACTATGCTTAAATTTTGAGATATGAAATTTGAATTTTAAATATGGGTATATCTCCTCATTATAAAATGCAATTTGTTAAGACGATAGAGGTGGGAGGAGCTGCCATCTTGAAAAAGAGACTAGTTTTTAACCAACTTAAAAAAAATAGGAGGATATCAATTCGTCTGTAGGTTTTTTTTTACTTTTCCGTACACGTAGTGTTAAGGATAAGTACATATAGCGATTGGCACAAACATTTTTTTCAGAATTTGTCATTAGTTCATCATGAATCATAAAACGTAGAGAAAACACGTTTTCATTTCAGACATTTTTGTGTACATGTACCGTTGTCGGCGTCATTCAGCCATTTTGAATAAAACCTTGCACTTTTCATACAAAAACCCTCCAAAAATGTCACTATTGTATGGGGAGTACCACAAATGTGCATTTTTTTAAATGCTCCAACGAACAATGGTTCTGGTTTTCAAAATAAACCGGAGTACTTAATTCCTAAAAGTTTTGGTAAAAATCAATATTTTACACTTTTTTGTAGAAAAAAATTCTTACAAATGTATCATGTTTTTTTTTATGTTTGTTACCACAGAACTTTTGACTGGGTAGATCTATTTTGATGATTATTTTTGTATTTGAAAGCTGGTGTCTCCATTGGGTCCCATTTTAATTTGGTACAGTTTTAATAACAGCATCCATGAGAAAATATTAAATTTGAAGCCGGTTGTATTTATATTGATAGGTTTTATGTTTTTATTAAATAACTCAATTGTCTTGGATTTTAACAAAAAATGACCATATACAAATTATCATAAAAATGAGCAATAGAGTTCAAATATGATTCATGTTGTGGGGGTAGAAAGCCATTTTTTTATATATCTAACGTTAGTATCACGTTTTGCGTAAACACCAAAACTTTTGTATTTTGGTTAAAGATATGTACAAAACCATGAAAGTGTGGGATGGTTTCCTCTTCTTCCTCCTCCATACAGTGAGAAGACCCCTAGTTTTCTGGCGTATATATCTATTTATTAAGCAGTGTCTAGTAATGCACCTATTGTGGAGCTAATATGCAATAATTGCAGCAACTTTGCTACGATTTTTATCAGATCAGCCCCACTATGGTTCAGTCTAGGTCATCATCAGATAGGTCGTACGATCTCTGGTCATCAAAGGCGAAGAGCTTGGAATGTTCCTGGAACCACCCTGCATCTTCAAAGGCAACAAAACGACTGTGGTGGTCTGATTTGGCCCAAAAGCGAGTTTAATAAACGAGTTAAAGTGAGTTTAATGAACTAAAGATTTACAATTATGCAAAGACAGATTTCACTGCTCTTAATAGCTTCTATAACATCGTAAATTAGAAAAATTCATTGGAAAATAGATCTTTAGAAGACGTATTTTTAATACATCTCTTTCAAATGGTGTTTTTTGTAGATGAATGGAAAATGTCCTTCATGGATCCAGTTTTTAAAAGCGGTCTAAAGCACTAAGTGAAAAATTGTAGACCTATATTTAAGCTTTCCGCAGTACTTAAGCTTTTCGAAACAATGGTTACCCAAAGGCTTTTCTGATAAGGAATCATTATCTCCCTATCAACATGGCTTCTTAAAAGGTAGATCGACCTGAAAAAACTTAAACCTCTTTATAAATTTCTGCAGCAATCAAATAGAAAATGGTAAACAAGTTGGTGCTCTTTATGCCGATTTTGTAAAGGCATTTACCTCCATAAGGGAGTCACTTGGGAGCAAGTACGTGCGACCCAGCCGTGCATTGTTTTTTCACTTGAACCATAGACAAAGTGTTTCCGACGCATTAGCAGGATTAATAATACAATTGCCCATGCAATGTGAGAAACATGGAACAATACGGAAAATTAAAGAAAAAACGTGAAACGCCGCGAAAAAGTGTGGAGTACCTGAGAAAGAAACATGTGATATCGTAAACAAAACTCGGGGTTTAAAAAAACTATCGAAAACTCGAAAAATTGCTGATAAGTTAATGGTATGTAATGAAAGGACTTAAATTAACTCTCAAAGTATAATGCGCATAACGAAATCTGCTGATTTCTGCCATTTTCCAACCCAGCATTCTGTGTTCTGTCTCTATAGTGTATCAGAGATGGTGTTGTATGGAGTTTTCATTTTTTCTGATTTTGTTCTTTTTTTCAATGCATGGGGAAACTCCTCGAGACCATGATTTTCAAAGTTTTAAAAGTTATTCTGTTATTCCTAAGGGAGACGAGTCCAACTAATCAGAGATCATTAAAATCGGTTCAGCAGTTCTTAAGTTTTAAATGGTGTAAATAACTCGACTTTGTTTTATATATTTAGAAAGATTTTGTTTTCCAATTTTGGAATCAGCAGATCTTTGAATCAATTGATGAAATAAATAAATAAGTATGGTCTAGATCAGTCATAGGAATACCACCGAGGACTTTCACTATTTTCTCTGCAGCTGCGGCCCCCTGTTCTAAATTTGATTACTAAACAATTATAATTTATAGTGAAAAATTGGAAACAGTTGACCTTGAATTCCATAATGAGAAAGTGGTCGCTATCGGTCGGCTTTTCAACTGTTTAAAGTTATAGATTTTCCCTTCGTGTCTTAGAGCTCTTTATCTTCTTATTTGATTTTCCATGCCTATCTTCTGTTTTTTTTTTTATGACGAAAACGTTATAAAGTGTGTGCCCCTTAATATCATGAGTTTTTTTTTCCAGGTTATTGAATTGGTTCGTTTACGACAAAACTTGTTTTTTATAAACGCACTTTATTTATATTTTTATTTGTATTTATATAAATTACGACAATATAAAGAACAGTTTCTGCTTTGCTTTGAGTAGGTATCTGGTATTCAATTACTACACAAGACAGGTCAGAAATTTAAGATATGATCGGAATGTGGAACTCGAAATGTGCGCTACATTGGTAGTTGAACGCTCCAAAACTAAGAGAAAAGCCATCATCAGTGTGGTGTACGCAACGTGTATGTTGTATGGAGTGGAGATAGAGAGAACATCATGGACCGGTCTTGTTATAACCGATAACCGGTGGTGGTAGTTACCTGACTGAACTGACGATAAAGAATTTATTGTTATTATTTTCATGTCCTCTTCTATCCGCTCTTTGATGGTGCCATCTTCGTGTGACTGTTCACGATCTTACTATTAGCACAACGCCGCGGGAGTTAATGGTCGTGAAACAATGTGAAGATACATATACCTGCAAATATAAGATACTTGGAGCGTCAAGTTCTTTTAGGGATATGTTAACAGTGGCGTGCAGTGTACAGTGTGAAAATAGCGACAAAAAATAAAGTATTTCAGTTTTTGAAATAACAGGAGTTTTCGTACAACATGGTAAACTCTTGGTAAACATGGTAAAGTGGTAAATGTGCTAAACGAACTGTCATTGTCATAAAAATTTTGACAGTTTTCCACATTTACCATGTTTACCGAGGGAGCATGAATAATTTTAATACACGCAGCTCCATCTACCAGTGAGTACTGAAAATAACCCATCCACGAAGGCTGCGAAAACGTTGGATCGAGGATCAAAATTAACGAAATTTGATCATCCAAATAAACGGTGGCGTAACCCGGATCTAGCAGTTTCACAGTGAACAACAAAACAAACAAAAGAAATTTTTGCAAAGAACAACGAAAAGCAAAAATTAATGAACAACAGAGTCTTCTCAAAATATGAAATACAATGCAATGAACAAAAGAACTTTTTAGAAGAACAGTCAAGTCTTTTATAATGAAGTCTTAATTGTACTTTTAGAAAAAGAAAGTAAAAAAACCGTTGTTAAGCTAAAAAGTGAAATTTAATAGTTAACGGACAATATCTCCACCAAACGGGCATTATGTTTCATACAACGTGCGCAAGATCATACCTATCATCATGAAAGATCCATGGCCGAATTATTAAGTGGCAGCAGAGCAATTTTCTGATGGAATCAACGGTGACGTCTACAGTTCCTGTGAGGCTGAACTACTTAGTGAAAACCTCAAATGGGCTAATAAATACGACATATTCGGATCACAAATTTGCAAGGAGCGGTTTTATCCAGCTCTTCACTGCTGGAACTAACTAAGAGAGTCTAGTCCTTCAGGATGGGGTTGTTTGTCGGGGTAACTTCCCTAAATACGAATACGGGTGATCAATGTTGATGAGCCCAGATAACAAATTTCGGATCTGTACGTAGAATATACTGCCCTTCTCCTTACACCTTTGGCAACGTGCAGCCGAACAATTAGTGGAGAACCTGGATAGACTAAAGGCTGACGTAACACAGAGCTAACCAGGAGGTGCGAGGGGATGGAGAGGGCATGCAACCCGTCGCGACGGATGAAATGGTGTGACATCTACCATGGGAAGTGCTTCAAGGAGCAAGGTCAGCGACTGTTTGAGTGCGATTTTTTGCTAAGGAGACGACTTTGACAAGAAGTCTTGGGCTTTAATGCGGTAAGCGAGCGCATGGTCACAATCCGCATTAAAGCAAAATTAAAAAAAAAACCTGTCGCTAATCTGTTTTAACGACCCCACAAAGGGAAGGATATGGCCCAATCAAGAACGACACACGTCAAGATTATTTTTGGCGACTTCAACGCCAGATTTGGTAAGCAAGAGGTATATAGTGCGCTCATAATTACTATGAGTGACCAACCAGTAGGGAAATTCTAATTTTGATACTGGCAATTAGGCATTTCCATAAGTTTACCATCTATGGAAGTTCCTAATTTCGATAACTGGATTTTAATATTTAACATACAGAGAACCAAGTAGCTAGAGAGGTTAGAAGACTGCAGACATAAGACTAACAAATTCAACACCAAAAAGGAAAACTTAATTTAAAAAGAACTAACATAGACACCTTGTCGTGGCATAAGCTTGGTGTAGATAATTGGGAGAAAAACCGAATCATGATGCGGATCACCGGTGAAGCTGTCAGTATCGTGCAGATATACTTACCAAGTTTGAGATGTTCAGCAGAAAATAAGTTCACAGGATATGATGTTCCAAATGTTTACCAGTATTTCCGATCACTGTTACCATCTACTGCGAATTTGTCAATATAGCCCTTCGATTCAGCTGCAAAATAAACTTTGTAAACAAAACTGTAAAAACTGAGTCTTCACCTGCTCTATAGAATCTTCCTTTTTATTAAATTAAGCCATATTACATTAAATTAAATATTTATTCATAAACGTTTTATTTATTTTGTACAACGTTTTTACTATTTTTTTTAGCATTTTCAAGTTCTGTTTCAGTCAATTGTATTTTAAGTAATAGATGTTTTTTCTCCAATTCTTGAATTTGTCTCTTATGTTCGAATTCTTGTTGAAATACTTTTGTTTGTGCAAGTTCTTTTTCGATTTCTTGTTGAACGAGTTGTTTTTGCAAATTAACAACTTCTAGTCTTGCATCAGCTAATTTATCTTCGGCTAATCTTCGTTTCTTCAGCTTGTCTGTTTAAAGAATGGTTAATTCATGTAGTAAGTTAAAAATGTTCTTAAAATTAAAGACTATACTTACTTTTACTAAAAAATGAATATTCTCTCGATTTCACAGCTGAAGACCTTGCAATTGGACTTGAAACTTTTGTTGTAGCTTCAGCAGCAACACAATCATCTACTTTGAATTAAAGATTGTAATTAAATGTCGAAAAAAACTAAGCAACTTTAAATTTACTTGTAACGTTTCCTGTTTGATTTTGAAATGGTTTTTCCTCAATTTCTTCATATTCGTCTTCATTGGTCTCATAATGACCATCATCGGCAGGTTTATCTTCATTGCTTTGGCTATCAATTAGTGGGTATTCCAAAGAAAAATCCTTTACATCTAAAATTGAAGAAATTCATTGAAAATTGTTAGTTCGTTCAAGTAACTTATAGCTTCAACTCTTGATTACGAAAATGAGAGTACATAATCGACTAAGTTGCACTTAAAGAATGCGAATAATCAAGCAATATAATTCTTTTTCTCAATCAACGAACAGCCGTTAAACATTGGGCCGTCATTAAGTGGCAACATTTAATGTGCTTTCCCTCAATTTTTAAATTGTTAAGAACATCTTTTCTAAAAATTATCATCGAAAACTGTGGGTTGCTTACGAGAAAATCATAAAAAAGAGAAACGGCTCTATAGGAGGCACCGTTATTAACCGATGAACAAATATTTTAGTCGGTTGAGTCGTTTTTTATAAAATTAAGTTTTTCTATGTATGTATGTATATTGATTGTATGGCAGGTACCTGCAATTTGGTCCTGAAAAAAAATCAATTTCTCCTCTAAGGAATCATTGAGAACTCATAACTACTAAGTTTGAAGGAAATCGCCTCAGTACTGTACGATGTAGCTCAATATAAAAAGAGACGGACGGACAGACTAACAGACTAACAGACTAACAGACTAACAGACTAACAGATTAACAGTTTAACCGACTAACAGACTAACAGACTAACAGACTAATAGACTAACAGACTAACAGACTAACAAACTAACAGACTAAAAGATTTGTTGACCAGCAAACTCACAGACTAACAGGCTAGCAGACTAACAGATTAACAGAGTAATAGACTAACAGACTAACAGACTAACAGACTAACAAACTAACAGACTAACAGACCAACAGACTAACAGACTAACAGACTAACAGACCAACAGACTAACAGACTAACAGACTAACAGACTGACAGACTAACGGACCAGCAGACTCACAAACTAATAGACTAACAGATTCACAGACCAACAGACAGAGAGAGTCGCTACACTAATTAAAAAAAAATATAGGTTAAATTTCAATTTTTGTAGATTAGTTTTTGTAAATTTTTCGTGGTAAATTTGTTTTTTAATTAATTATTTTACAACTCATTTGGATAAAAAATCTTATTTCCTACAAAATGTTTCTTGAATTAAATTCTCATATTCGCCTTAGTTTTCGATCGAGTTAAACCGAAAGTATTCAAAAATTATCAGAGTAACCATTCTCTAATGAATGTATAATAAATTCTGACAAAAGCGCCAATTTTTGATCCATAAAGGTTCAAATATTTTGCATACCAACACTTAAAAACATTCGGATCTGTCATATTTCCAAAGTAAGTTACTTTTCATTAGCCAGCTCACGTTCCTGAGATTTCTGAGCGCTCAGTAATCTCAACAACCTGAACAGAATTACTTAGTAAATTACCTGTCAAAAACATAGCAGAAAAAAATTGGATTCGTTTATAAGCTGCTGTCAACAAAAATCTCTAAGATTTCAGGAAAGCTGAACTGGCTAAAAGTTAGATTATTATTTTTAATTGTTTTTGACTGTTTGAAAAATGAAAAAAAAGAGAAAATAACAGTTTTTCACTTACCATTATTACCAGTTTCATCTGAATCAGATAAACTCTCTTGTATTTCTACACTCGGAGCTATCAAACTCTTTAACTTTCTTTCCAATTCAGTAAAATTTCGCCTAATGTTGATGTTTTTGTCGCTTATGCTTCCTATATTATGACGTTCGTAGTGTATAAGTCTCTCTTTTTTTCGAATGTCTCTTTTAAGAGAATCATATTTTAATTTGAGACATTTGGCATCGCGATAAACCTCACTGATCGAATTCACACGATTGAAATCTTCCTCAATGCATTTCCAAGCGAACTCTTTTTCTTGCCATGCTGTGGAGTCACATTTCTTCGATTCAAGAATATCTATTTTTGTTTCGATGAGAGAAACTAGAATTTCAGTTTCTAAATGAGTAAAATTTACACTCCGAATACGTTTTTTCATTTTGGAAAAGCAAAGCAAACGAAATTATATTTTCTCTTTCTACAAAAAATTGGTAGGTAGTGCAGAAAAAAATACTCAGAAAAATATGATGCCAATGCGACGTCACTGTTCGAATGAGTCTATCTGACAGATAATATTATTATTTCATTGATTTATCAATTTAATTGTATGACTCATAAATTATTTTTATCGAACAAGAACATTATCTAGTGGATTAAATATTTATAAACAAAAAACATATTTTGAAATTTGATTAATAACTTCACAATTACTTTGAATTACAAATTACATTAATGTAAGCAATATCGATGTATCATTAAAAAAAAAACAAGCGCATTCACATTTCTACGGTGGTGCGATGTGAAATATATTTTTGAACTAAAAGTAAACAGAGGAACACATAACTTGGTGTTTATCTGTCAGATAAGCATGCAATGGAAATGGAAATGGAACTGGAACAAGAAAAGTGAGTAATATAGGAATGAAACAGGAATACTTATTCGATGCATGTGTATCTGTATGGTATAGAGTAAATAGGGTTCCCATTCCATACAATATTGCTAATTTATTATCTGTTTATTGGTTTTGCTGCTTAGAGCGCAATATACATGTCTATATGCGAGTAGCCATGTACGAAGCGTAGCGTAGATAATAATTATATTTGTATGTATAGTAATTAAGAGCGGGAATTAACAAAATGGCAATAGGGAAGTTTCATGAGTTCTATTTTCCAAGTACCTATATACATATTTATTGAGAAATGTTGGGAAATATTTTTTTTTTTGAATTGGTAATCGACGTTAAAAACGGTTAGGTAGGTACGTAGTCATTGTAACATCGAGGGAAACCACTTTGATGAAACTGTTTTTGAAGTTATACTTCTTTACCGGCGTTTATAAAAATATTCAACACGTAATAACACATTGACTTTATTACTCTTTATTAAAGAGTAGCAACACACTTACATTTTTTTTGCATTTTGTGTGCAACACAATAAATTTATTAAATAACAGAAGTCGGCCATTGTTTTTGATAAATCTGACTGATTCATTTTCTACACTAAAAGTGACTAAATGCACCAAAAGATAGATGGTATAATGTTAGATTCCGATCAAACAGGATTTTTTTAGCTCCACCGGGAAGAAGGGTAAAATAGGGTAAGAGACAAAAAAAAAACTTTTTGTACATCTCGAAAAGTATAAGGGTAAGAATTATCAAATAAATTTTATTGAACAGATAAATTAAAATGACGATGAGTTTTGATCAAGAAAAAATTCATCTTTTCAAGTTAAAAATTATTTTCTAAAATCAATTATTTTTTTTAGACCTTTGAAGATTATGTTGGTGTCGGTAAAAATGAAGTTTTATTGAAAAAAAAACAATGCACATTGATATATAATGCAAAAAAACGATTAGGTGTCTCATACGGATTATATTCAAAATGTTCTATAACGGTTTTTTGAGCTTTAAGAAACAGAAACGTTTTTGAAAGTTTATGTGGGTGGTTTAATTGATTTTAAAAATCATGAAATAAGGGGAAAAATATTTTGTCAAAACGACTTTTAGATTTATGTGTTGTAAGAAATTATTAAACATTTTTTTTAGTAAAAATAATATTATTCAATCCAATTTTTTGTGACCGTTTAAAAACGGTATTTTATTTTTATTTTTTTTATTTTTCAAGCTTGAAATTTACACAGGCTTTAAATATTAGGTAAATACATTTTTGTACAAAATTTCACAATTTTCTGTAGTCTGTGAGCCGTTAAATCAGCAAAAAGATTTTTACTTGCTCTATAGGGCAAGTATTGGTTTCGTGTCAAAAAAAACGAGGTTTTAATAAAATCCAACATAACGATGATCGAGAAGTCCAAAGAAGTGGTTTTCGTCATGCCGTCGGTCGGTCTGTGCATCTGTGCGTCTGTTCGTCTGTTCGTCTGTTCGTCTGTTCGTCTGTTCGTCTGTTCGTCTGTTCGTCTGTTCGTCTGTTCGTCTGTACGTCTGTTCGTCTGTTCGTCTGTTCGTCTGTTCGTCTGTTCGTCTGTTCGTCTGTTCGTCTGTTCGTCTGTTCGTCTGTTCGTCTGTTCGTCTGTTCGTCTGTTCGTTTGTTCGTCTGTGCGTCTCTGTACAGAGATCCACAGCCTAAACAGGTAAACAGGTTAGCTTGAAATTTGGTACAGATTATTTTTCTGTAATTTCCAAAGTTGTTTTTTTTTTGTTTTTGAATATCTCAATTAGAACGAATACCTCCCATATAACGGTTTCGAGTTATTAGGTTTCTCTCGAAGACGACTATAACGATTTTGATTAAACTTGGTGTGTGTTATTTTGTAAGTGATTGTAACAATACTGCGTTTTTAGTTTTTCTCAAAAAAATCGAATAACGGAAATATGATGAACACGCTTTTCGGGAAATTTTTTTTACTTTTAGTTTTTTTCCGTATATATCATTACTGGCTCATCTGATTTTGTTCAAAACTTGTCACCTGGTTGTTCTCATCATTTAAAAAAAGGATTGTAAATTATTAAAAAATGATTTTCTTCGATATTTTTTTTTCAATATAAATAAAAAAAATAAATATAATAACTTTGAACTACAAGATTCAGTCGTGCATTTTACTTTGTAAAACCACGAAAAAACAGTACATTACATCCATTGCTGTTTACTCAATTGTCTTAAAATCATATATCAAAATTTTCAAAGATGCATTTCTATAGCTATAACAGGCTCCAAACGGTACCTGCCATATAACCATAAAGGAAAAATTAACTTTTTTCATAAACGGCTCTAACGATTTTGATTATAATTTTTGTGGCTACTTTTGATAGTAGGGTCATACTTCTGAAACGAAAGAAATGTTTGTAAAAACTCTACCAACGGTTCCTTCCATAGAACCTTTTTTTTTTCATTTTTGAGTTTCTCTTAAGCTACTGAACCAATTTTGATGATTTTTTTTATAAGGAAGTTTCTTATAAACTTAAAAAAAAAATAATTTTTGGATTTTTAAAAATAATTTTTAAATTTTTTTTGAAAAATCAATTTTTCGAAAACGGGTTACTGTATTTTTTTTGATTTGCAATAATATTATCTTGAAAATGGCATATTATGGTTATGGCATATGGTTTTAATCAAAAGCAACATTACGATGATGGAGAATTCCAAAAAAGTGGTTTTCGTCATTCCGTCCGTGAGTCTGTGCGTCTGTACGTCTGTGCTCCATCTGTACACATCTCCAATGCCCAAACGCGTGGACGGATTTTCTTAAAAATTGGAAGAGATGATTTTTGCGTAATTTCGAAAGTTGTTTTTTTTTTGGTTTCGAATATCTCGTCTGGAACATTTTTTTATTTTTTTTTTGTGAATATCTCGTAAACAGCTTAAGTGATTTTGACTAAAACTTGTGCACAGATATTTCATATAACCTTAAACAATCTAATTAAGTTTAAAACATATGTTTTAATAAAAATGCTAAAAAATAAAAGTTAATATAAGTTTTGTTCTTTTTACACATGTTCCACTTTTCTTGTAAATAAATATATACATAACGTAACCCTATATTTTTATTTATTTTTATTTCTAAGATAATTATTTATTTTTATAAACTATATAAAAATAAGAGTCTTTAACGTCTATAGCAACTTTAACCCAAAGAGCAATTACGTGCGATCCAGTAGTGCATTTTATTTTTACATTGCTTGTAAAAAAAAAAAAATTCTACCAATATATGAGTGGTGGGAAAAGCTATATTCACTGGATAAATAACCAAGAGTATTTTTAAGCTCTTAAGTCTTTACTGTTTTCAAGGGTTTTCGAGAACTTAGAATATATCGTCGGTTGAGGAGTGGTTTGACGTAAGTCTGTGGGAAAAACCTTTTTGTGCATCTTCAATTCCAATTGCCAAATAGAGCTGCACATCAACGGGGTCACGAAATTGCAGTTTTCATATGGCCAATGCGCAAACAAATTGAAAACAAATTGGATTCCAACGAAGTTGACGAAGTTGGAAATTTTTGAAAAGCAATAAATTCTTTGTACGTAAACTAATCGCTTCACAGATATTTTCTTGCCTTAAAGTGTACGAAATTTAATTGGATTAAAGAGTGATATGTTGTTATACTTTTATATAATCAAAAATTAGTCTTTTAGGCTTAAAATTACCAAAAACATATGTTTTATTCCCTAATAATTTATAGGTTTTTGGCATTCATTAAAAAAATATAATCAAAAGTGTTAAGCAACTCTAGATATTTTTCTAGCGTTTGCTTCTGCCTATGGTAATCTATCTCTGTAACACATATCCGCAGGGGCCGATCCAGCTTTTTCGCCACCCTGGGCAAAATTATTATTTGCCGCCCTTTACCTTAAAAGCCTTACCTACTCATCGCTTTTTGACTGGCCTTAATGTTATTATTTTGGCCCGTATCTAAGTTCCAAAATCATGGAGGTGGAAAATTAAATGTCAATGCTTTTTTTTAATCAAAATTACCTTAAATTGAAATTCACTTGTGACGTACCTATTAATATAATTGTGATGAATCTCCGAATGTATTAACTTTGTTTACAACAGAGTTAGTTTTTGTTTTATTCTATGTAATATACCCGAAAATCATTCCGGGAACGCTCCCGAATGATTGTAAAACCGAGACTACTACAAAAACACCTCAAAAAATATTTAGTTTAAAATAAACGATAGTAATAATGATTAAAACGTCATTTTCGGGAACGTCATTTCCGGGAACGGTTTGAGGCTATGGATGACTTATACAGTATTCTCGAAACAAATCTGAATATTTTTGATATATATTTAGTCAGAATCTAATGCAAATATGGCTTGAATATAGTGTCTTATCATAAAATTAGTGGAAAAACGTGCAAAAGGTGGGAAAAATTATGTATATTTCGTAGGTTTTTTGGAATAGCAGAAAAACGTATTTTTTTTAAGAAATAAAACAACTGAAAGGAATCCAAATTTGATTAACAAAGGCATATAATAAGGCAAAATTCAGGTTGACATAGTTTTAAGACCACCATACTCGTTTTGGTTCTTTGGAAACATATCCATCATTTTCTTATACCTTCATCATTTCCGGGAATGCTATTTAATGCATTTTTAAAAGCAATTTAAAAAAAATTTTATGAAGTAATTTAACATAATATCAATGTACACTAATACTATGTGCTACCCGTATGAAATATATAATTTAAAAATTGGAATAATATTAATTAATTAGAATTCTATATGAAAGCCACATATTTTTGTAAATACGTATAAATACACGGAAAAAATTACATATAAGTATCTAAATGATTTTGTTTTAGTTTATTTAAAAACTTTATTTAATCGAATTCTAACAACTTATACTGATTTTGGCCTAGTTATTGAAATTTGTCCATATTTTAAATGAATCTACACTCAAATTTCAATATTTTTTGCGATATATCAAAAATTAAATAATTTTGAGCTTTGCCCTTTTAGGAACTACTAAATTATAACTAAACTCAAAATATGTGTATAGAAAACTTAATTATAAACCAAAGTTGATTTTTAATTATTTGGACAGTGAAATTAACAATTTCCATGATTTTGGCCCTTAAGACCTTTAAAATTGTTCACATTTATTTTTCTTATGAAAGGCCCTGTTTTGGACAAGTCTTTATCTCGTATATTTCTGCAATCTACTACTTTCCCACATATTGTCTTTTATATTTAAATTCAGGTGATATTATTGACATATTTAGAAACTCAATCCCATATCTACCTACATTTGGTTAAAAAAAACCTGTTTTTAACGTCTTTAGACAATTTTAAGAGTTTTCTCCCGGCTGTACTTCCTTTTTAACGGCATTTTCTTTATCGAATTTGTATGGTCACATAATATTTTGAAAAATGTGTTTACAACCGGAACAATCCATGATGTAATTAAATCGGTGAGTTGGTTTCATTTCAGTTGTCATTCTCTGGGTGGGGAATCCCAAATGTAAACAAATATAAATAACATGATTTTTTTGTTGTTATTAAAAAATACTTTATTTAATATATTTTAGGGCATAATAGGGCAAAATGGTAAGAAAAACTGAATTTTGCCACCCCTAGTTTTGCAGTCCTGGCTAAATGACTGCTTGTGCACCCCCCCCTAGATCTGGCCCTGCATATCCGGTGGAGGTGGTCACCTTAATCCAGCTAAAGAACACCCAAAACCCCGCAATAAGCTCCACCACTGTGCACGTTCATAAAAATACTCCAATATTATGTCTATACACTGACTTACTTCTCTATACCCCAAGAAACTGGTAAGACAACTTTGAGTACTTAGACTGACTGACAACACACTATTACTGTTCGCTGTTGCTTCCACTGCCATCGGTCGTCGTTGATTCAAAATCTACTGAGAGTATCACAAGACAGTCTCCATGTTGAATTCAAACGACCAGCAAGCTTAACGTACGCGGGTAAATCACAATTTTTTCGCGATATATTTAAAAAAAAAATCAACTTACATCTGAGGTTGTTAGTTTTTAGCTTCACCTGACTTATTATTATCATTCAATTCATCTATCACCCTCTCGTGCTATTGTAGATTTGCAAAGAAGATTTACAAACAGAAAAAAAAGTATCTCTAAACAATGATACACCAACGACGACGTTTGTCGTTTTAATTGTGATAATTATTCGCTACCGCTTACAACTTAATAGGGAGTTTCCTGTGCCGCATTAAGAATCAGCGTTTTTATTTTTTGTGTTTTTTTTATTCTCAAATTAAATATTTGTTTTTTTTTGTTCGGTTTTACTTTTTTTTTGTGTTTAGGAGAATTAAGTTTATTGTGCAGAATCGACAAAGAAGAAATTGATTCAAAGAAAATAATTTTTAATTAATTTTTTTAAATTTATTTAACAAAGTTTTAAGCTAATTAGTTTTAATTAAAGGATTTAATACAGTTTTGATAAAATAAAGTGGAATTACGCAAAAGACAAGCTTTGCTTATTTGGATATTTCTTCAACCGACATCGAACGAAAAAGGTGAGACACTCTTTTTGTGTTTATTTTTTTTTTAGCTACATAAATTGTAAACAAAGTTAATTGGCATTTTGCTTGCGAAGCTATGGTTGGTTTATTATTGTAAAAAAGTAATAGCTTGGTCGTTTAGATGAGAGATCATTAAGTGAGGTCACCCTTTCAGAAAATTAGAGAAAAAACAAAAATTACCGGTGTTTTGCTTGAGATGTGCTATTTTAAATCTTTGCACTTCTCGACTTTCAAACGCCTACGTTTGCATACATTAATGTTTAATATCCTTTTTAGGCATACAAATCCAAAGTTGAAAAACAAAAAAAAAATATTTAATTTTGTTGTTTTCGAAATATACAAGTCAAGACGTAGAAAAGATGACAAACTGATCACGTCTCAAAGCCGCACCCTTGTCTTGTAAGGAGACCTACCTAATTATTTTTTTTAATTTTTTTTTTTGCAATGACAACCGACGACGAGTGGTGCAAAATATTTTCAAAATAATTATATTTATAGACATGAGTGCTATATGGAAATTTATGTTAAAATAAAATTCATAAAAGGGGTGCTTCGACTTGTGAGGTTTATGACGTGGGTTGTAAAAATATTTTACTTTGTTTAAAAAGTAGGCACTGGTATACGCAAGATTCATGCTTGGGCAGAATAGGAATTTGTTCTTAAATCTAGTCAAATAAGATTGGAAATTCAAAAGCTTTTGCATGATACTTTTTTTAAAGATTTTATATTAGGTCGCTTTGTTATTTGTTTAACTTTTTAGTACAATCCCTCAATCGATTTTTAACTAATTTCCCGATGAAATAGATACTTGAAGGAAAATTCAGTATCAGTTTTTAACTAACTAGCTATGGATTTGGAACTAATTTTTGCTAATTTGGAATCAATTCAAATCAATGGTCTGCAAAAATTATGTTTTTTGTTTGTCCTTCATATAATTTTTTGAAATTATATAAAATTGAACTTTTCTGAATCTAAAAATCGGTTCGGAAAAATTCCATCACGTACATTTTTTTTTATTGATTTTTTTAAAAAAATGTAATTGTTTTGTAGAAAAGAGCTCTCTTAAATTCTGTTGACCCAATACATATTTAAATTCAAAACTATTTAAATATATTTTCAAATATAAATCATACAGAAAAAATTTTACAATTCAGAAAAAACTTAAAGATTACAACGCCAATCAGATAGCACAAATTAAATAGTTTTTTATTTTTTAAACATAAAATTTAATTTAAAATAACAAACAAAATCACAAATAAAATAAACATTGTGTTTTGTGTCTTGTTTTTAACTATGAAACTGCTTAGTATTTTTTTTTTGTTACACAAAATATAAGATGTTTTATTTATTTCCATTAAAAAATGTAAACCTCTCTTAATTTTAATGTTAATTTAAATATATTATAAATATTTTTTTTATTTTAATGAATTTTTAATAATTGTGCTGAACAAAAACAAAAGACAATATTACAAGTAGAATTATTAGCTTCGGCAATGTTTATGTTATTGGTTCAATGATGTGTGATTTTTAGGCATCTTCTGTGCAAAATTATTTTTAAAATTTTATCTTTTGAAGATTTTTTAAGTATCTTTTTTGCTACCCATAAATGGAGAGATTTATGTAGATGGTTTGGTTGTTTTATTTTTGTTAGACGATTTTATCAAAATTGTTTCTGTTGTTTTGTTAATTTTGTTGTTTTTGTATATTAGAATTTATGTGTTTCTACCTATAAAGCAACTTTAACATAAATATTGTATATTACGTGGTGAATAACAATTTCTCTACTCGAATGAAATTATTTTCTAATAGACAAATAACAGGAAGGTCACTGACCCCATTCGATCTCGAATACTCGCATTGTAGATAATATTTTTGGCCCAAGCACGACATTCAACGCTAAGCAATTTTATTAGTTTTGTTGATTCAAATTGTACGGCAACAAGAAGATGTTGTTTCCATCTCTATTGAATGTTGTCCCTGTGATTTCTTTGTCTATTGAATGTTGTCCCTGTCAAAATATCGAAACTTGTTCGCGATGAGTTTCATTAAGACTCTTAATATGTTCAACCAAATCAACTAGTGAGCCCATTCAGGTGACTTATTCCACATAGCATAAGCAAAGACATGAAACAAGACTTGTTTTTATTCATCAATGTATAGTCACATTTTAAACCGCTATTTTAAGAAAATCACCATAAAATTCAAAATTCCGTAGTTTTTGGGATATACACTGCAAAAATAATTCTAATTTAGATTATAGTATGGAATTTCTATACTCTTGATACTAGCTAAGCTAATTATGGTGTAAACTAGGCATGAATCCATAAAAATTAGTCCTTTTTAAGAGTACAAAATATTCTTTTTTTATTGGTTAATGCCTTCTGGATAAGAAGTCATATAAAAAATTGACCAAAACATAAATTTGGTATTTTTTCTACATTTGTTCTACATAAATGATTTTCATATTTAGATTATGTACCAAAAACAATAAAAAAAAACAATTTTTTGTAAGTTTTTCAGTGACTTCACATGTTTTCCGTAATAAATTTTATTATTTTATTATATCCCAAAAAAACATAAAGTTAGCCATTGAAAATTTTCTTAAGAATTTTCCACCTCTAAAATCGCTTTCATTGGACTGAAAAGAGTATTTTGGACAAATCAAAAAATTCACTTTGCCATATCTTTGCGCCGAAAGTGAACTTTCAAATGATTTAAATTAAGACACATGAAATGCACTTCATTTACATTCCATTAATAGCTTTGTAGTAAAATATAGGTTTGTTTGAATTTCGTTGCAGAGCAGTGTATTAACATAATCAATTTAAAACTAATATAATTTGTAACCGATTGCATATTAATATTAACTTTGAATTCTGGTGACTAGTGACTTGAAACTTTAAATGCAACGAAATAAACCTGACCCTATGCAAGCTTAGGAATAATAAAAGGAAAAACGAAAAGTGATCTGAGTGCTAATTAAATTATATCGGAGTGATATCAGACGAGATTGTGTGCACTATGGCGTATACGTACTTTTTTTGTACAAATTTTATTTTTTGTTATAAGGTAATTCTTTCTTCATGATAGAGCTTCCCACTTCTGCACAAGAATTACTGTCTTAGGACCGAGATAAATAAATGAAAAACCATTTGATTTTTATTAAAAATTAAATAATTACGGAAAAAATCGAAATAACGTGGACTACCGCGGTAAAAGCTCGGAATACCGTAAAAACAAGTGCGGAATACTGGTGAATTATTTCGGAGTAATATGTAGAATAGCATCAGCATGAGAAGTTATGCGAAATGATAAAAGCGTGCAATACAGGTGAAAGATCGGGTAGAAAACTATGGATAGATATGTTTTATAGTTTTTCTCAAAAAAATCAAATAACGGAAATATTATATGAACACACTTTTTTTGGAATATTTCCATAATTTTTAGTTTTTTCCTTTTTGTTTTCAAATAAGGTCCTTACATCTCCTTTTGTTCAGATATTTAGTTTTCAGTTTTTATTAATTTTCTAATAAAAAATAAATAACTTTATTTTTGCGATTTCGCATGATGTTTTCAACAATAAATGGTATCATTGTATGTAATAGGAATAACGATATAAGAAGTGACCGCATGTTTTTAAAAGCTTAGTTATACTAGCCCTTAAAGTGGCACGTGTCTTTAAGCTAAGAAAAGGTGATTTAGGCAAAACACAGTAACTTTTTTTTATTTTAGAAGGCAACTTAGTGGCATACGTATAATGCCATCAAGTACAAAGGACAAGTACAAATCTAGTTTATAAAAGAAGCATGGGAGATATCTTCTGTATTTTATTAATAATGTCGAAATACTAGACATACAGCCACGTTATTTTGGAGGGGGAATGTATACTACTCATGACTGTGGTACTCGTAACTAAACATGCGGCCGTATAATTTGACTTCAAATCAAAAATATTTCAAATGTAAAACAATCAAATGATTTAAGAACAAAAACTAATTAATTAGTGTAAAAGAGAAAACAATCGAAAACTTCATATTACTAGCCAATTATTGGCAGTAATGTCGCAGGAAAAAAAGCTTGCTATTGTGTAAGGATACCTAAACACAAACAAACGCTACTAGTTCTCCTCGCTTGTCTAAACCCTAAGTAAGGGCTACTTTTTCCTTTGCGTAAACTGTTACATTAGATAATGTGCCATATAATATTCATGTGTTCTTTTTATAATCTCAATTCGGCATTTTGGCCGCCATCTTGTAAATTGTCAAAAATAAAAACAAAATGGAGAGGAGAACAAAATTAAATTTAGTAAAGAAATACCTTTCATTTGACACCCATTTTGCAACGAATTTCGATTTTGAGTATGTCAATAAGGAAGGTCTCACATACATTTTGCGCCATGAATAATTTTTGTGGGAATAAGTTCGAACTAATTCGCTATTTGTACCATAGGTACTGTGAGTATGGGAGTGTTTTGGTGCTTGCTGCACAATGTTCTATCTCCTTAAAAAAAAAAATTCTTTTCACCCAAAATATTTGGATGCGTTCTTTTGGTTATTGGTTCTCATTGCAAATGAAACGTTCATGCCAAATTTTATCTGTGTACTATTATTGGAAGTAGGATTGCTGTAAGAAAAATTCCCTGTTGCACCGAAAATAGAATATTGCATAAAAATAAAATATTGTATAATATCACTTAGACTGGTATTCATCAAGCGCTCATAAGTTATAAGCGCTTATATCGGAGTCAACGCTCTCAACTTTATGAGTGGTCGGGACCACTCAAAAGTCACTAATATTCCTTGGCAAATAGGTTTATGAGCGCTCATAACTTATGAGCGCTTGATGAATATTATCCTTAGAGTTGTCCTGTTACCTAATTGCCCTGGAATGTATGTGGTTCACAGGACATATTGGATTTCTGTTCTATCGCGCTAAGACTTGACTTCACATTTCGTTGATTATGGAGTTATGTCTCACCTTATTGGAACATACATAGTTCCTCAAAAATGTGTACTTATTTTATGCCATCTCACACTTTTTTTTGCAGAGGAATGCAATCAAATCACCAATAAAATTTCAGGAGGGTAATGTACCGTTGGTAAAACTTCCTTTTTGCAGGTCTTTCCCGATCACACAACTTTGTTGCTCCGTTTAGGAGGGTATGCTCAAACACTATCAGGCGTTCGCCTTTGTTCACAGCTTTTTTAAGCTTAGAATTTGTGTAATTTCTCTTGCAATGAAGCAAAAATCATGAATTTCTGTCCCATTTTGTTGCCAACAAAATAAAAGTCAATATTTTGTTGTTGTTGGTGTGATGGGGCCTAGGAACCAATGTTTGTTCAACTTGTTGGTATATAAGAGTTGAATTGCCACTCAGAAGCTTTAGAGCTGCAACTCTACAATTTATTATTTCTTAAGGGAAGCTCTCATTTATGTCTTCTTAAAATGTTGTTTTACATTTCTCATAATATGTGAAAACTGATAAGCTTCCCTTAAAAAAAAAATTCAAACAAACGAACCTAAAGAATTAAACTCAAATAATCATGAATTGTTCGACTTTCAAATGGATACACATTCAGATTCAGGAGGAGCACATAAAAGTATTTTTTTTTTTTTTTTTTATTTTTATTTTTCATTTGTGCTTAAGTTTTCTTAGAAGGAGAATGCTCCGGTCATGCTGCAGTGAATTGAAGCACTCTAAATGCAACTAAAAATCTCTAAGTGGCAGGTTAGTTGCCTCTATTTATGCGCTCAACATCATCAATGAATGTACGAGAATGTATTTATTTGTGTTATTGGTGCGGTTAAAGAAAGAATAACATGGATTGCAATTATTTTGCTTTCGATTTTCTATCGAATCGTGGAAACTAGGCTAATTTGGGGCACGAAAGACTTTATAAACCTCATGAGTGCTGCTTATGTATAGACACTCTTTTTATTTTATGATGCAGGTGCAATCTTGAAAGCAGACTTAAAGGTTGGTATTTCATTTTAAATTGGATGACATGGACATTGGACATCAACATCATGGACATGGAGAATTATGTTGATTGAATTCAAAAGGCATTGTGTGTGCATTGATAATGTTAATGTATATTTGTATGAGGTTACTTATTTTATTTTATGCGCTTCGTTAGTTAAAAATCATTCTTAAAACGACCAAATAGCGAAATGGCTTGTCAAAGACGAACAAAACCCAAATTTGTGGTTTTGCTTGAAGAGGAGAAACGCAGGGGTAAAAAGCTTGAGAACCCAAGAAGTTGGCAACGCATAATACTCTTTGTTCCAGAAAATTTAAAGTGCAACTTTACATACCCTTAGCGGTGTAAGGAAGTTGCGTGAGCGGGACTGACCCCCAAAAAGGGAGTTCAAATCCTTAAAACCCCAGGAAGTGGGCCATCTACAGTACTATTAGTTTAAGAAAACTGGCAATGTAGGCGCATTACTTTACATATCCTAAGAAGAGCAAGATATTGTGTGAGTGGGATTGGTAGACTCCCTAAAGAAAAAAAGTTAATTTCATGACTTTTAGGTGGTAAAAAGATCAACAACTTTTGCTGAGAAAATTGTTCAATACATAAAACTTCAAATATATGTAGGCATAGTAAGAAATGCCAAAAACTAATTTTTGTGTTTTTTTAATTTTATATTTTACAAAAATAGTTAGATTTTAATGAAACTTGATTTTAACGTACATTGCTGTCTTTTATTCATAAAAAAAATTACTACACCAAAATATTAATTTTTGTGTTTTTGACGAATTTATTTTGAAAAAAATAGCCTAGTTTTCAATTAAAAAAGTTGACGAAAAAAAATTAATTTTTGAACATTTTCATATGGACATATCTAACTATTTTTGTAAAAGATAAAAATAAAAAATACTAATATAATTGTTTTTGCCATTTTTTCCAATATTTTTGAGATTAGGTGTATAGAAAAATGATCTGAACAAAAGTTTTAGGTTTTTTTTACTTTCTACAACTCTTGTATTAGTTTTTTTCATAGGAGGTCTACTGTTGATAGAAATCGTTAAAAAAACACGATTTTCAACGTCCATTCCACTTTTTCGCTCACCCACCCCCTTTTCCCCAAACGGAATTTTTTTTTCGTTTTTCTCCTTTTATATACACTCAGAGAAACAATATTTTTGTTTCCGTTTGCGGCTAATGAATATCGTTTGAATTAAATGAAAATCAAGCCGAAATTTGTCATTAAACGAAAAAGTCGTACGGGCAATTTTTTCGTTTACCCCAATCGAATTGTGTACCATTTTTCCTAATTTTTCCCAGCGTCTATATCCTGCTAATAATTTATTTTTTTTCAAAAAATTATGGGCACTGTTCGATTAGACATACTCATAAGTGATAATACAAAAAAAGTAATTATTTATTGTGTTATTACTGGCAATTTGTATTGTTAAATGTGACCAAACACCGAACGACGAAGACCCAGCATACATTATCATCTGTCTTTATCTTTAGATGATAAAGTCTTAATCATTTTGAATATGGATGAATGGTTCAAAAGATTGTCTTTGCAATCGAAAGCAATAACTGCCCTCCATCTACCGGACAATATTTGAATTATATCGACTTTACTCAAAAATTTTCTAACACCAGGGCGAATTGGGTGACCTCTATTTGAAAAAAAAAACTGTAAACAAAAATTGTCCACAACCTTCTGCATATAAAATTGTTCCAACTGGAGAAATAATTTAGCAATAGAAAATGTAAAGAGTTATTTCTTCAAATGTTTCTGATACACAAATCTTAAAAATTTCTTAAAACTTTTTTTTTAAGAAATAATAACTGAATGTGTGATTAAAACCTAAGGGGAAAGTACAAACCTTTAAACACTAGCTTGACTCATTATAAGTAGGTACTCGTTAATTAAATTATTATTAAGTTTAACTAATGATTAAAAACCGATACACTGTACAACATATGCGTGAACTTGAAAATCAAGACACTTTGAAATGTTCGTTTGAATGTTAAGTTGTAAGAAAAGAAGGGTTCGGCAAATAAAACCTGTTGAATTAATTGGTTTGTTTTGACGATTGATATACGTATTTTTTTGTTACTTGGCCTTACAATGATTATATTGTACCCTAAGGAAATAACTGACCTGTTTATAACGAAACAACCTTGCATACAGTGTGTTTATGTTAGTGTACATATGTCTGTCTATCAATAAAAAATTCCTTTCCAGCAATTTTTTTTAAGCTGAAATAAATAAAATATAACTTGCAAGTAAACTTAATACATAGTAATAGATCAAGAAATAGATTATGTTTTCTAATGAAGAAATTGCACATATTATTTCATTTGATTTTATTATTATGCCTACCGAAGTTGCTATGAAATCTTTTAAGCCCTCTGGAATATACTTATAAATTGGCTTCGTTAATTCCTGCACTTTGTCCAATCTTTAGAAAATTGCTTCCAACGGAGATTGCGCGGTTTTCCCTACATAAAGCAAATCCTTAATTAAGAGGTCTCACACTTTGGGACTTTTCAGCAGGGTTGGCGTTTCTCTTGGTAGTAGTTAATTTAGTAATTTTTTATCCGATACTTCAAAAATAAGAAACTAGATAATAAATGGTTTTTTTTTTATATGACGTGAAAAGTGCTTGCAATTTAATCATAGCCTTTTCAATGTATGCGCTTATGCGTCTATGCAGATTTTAAACTGTATCAGATTGAATTTTTTCGATCCTTTTCACGGTCATGTTGTATCTCGAAATAGAAGCAGACGCATAGATATGTATAATGCGTGACCCACTTTTTTCGCATAAGCCATCACATAATGTCATGTTTGATTGATATTTTTATATTCATATGTTTGAAAATTTATGGATTTTGATGATGTTGTTTAGATTTCATTTTTTTATAAATTCGTTTGAATTGAAATCGATACATCGCTGATTATATGGATTCTGAAATCGATTCGATATTGTTTTAACTTTAAGGAAATCGATACTTTCAATGACACATTGATCTTAAAAAGAAATCGTAAATAATACTTATTAATGATGCCTCTGCAGGAGAACCGTTTCAGTCGAATTTTGATCATGCCATCGAAGATATGACATCTTCTTACCACTTCTATAGTAATCTATGACCTGACGTTGAAGATTGTACGGGCTATGACCGTCATTGTTTAAATAGTTGAGTACGAAACCCATTGGAACAAAATCCCGCCGCACAAAATCCCGTCGCACAAAATTCCGCCGCTTCAATACCTTTTTATTTTTCTGTTGAGTCACTCGATTTCATGAGAATCAACAAGAACGAAGATTTCTACTACGTTAAGTTTTTGATGTGTCGAATATGCATATAGGATTTGGGATAAGTTCTAGGTTGGGTGTATACAAAATACGTTCCATAAGAAATCTCATTTTAAAATAAAAAAGGTGTCCACTTTGGGGGATATATTGCGCCTTGTTTACCCGGTTAAATCGCGGTTAAAGTTACAAATTGTTTCACATCTAGACGAATACATATTTTTTTAGCCAAATGTCCTAAAATAATTGGCAAAATGGTAAGAAAAAAAAATCAAAAATATTTCTTGATAAGTGTCCAAAAATATTTCGGCCAAATATCCAAAAATTATGAAAAATTATCAAAAAAAAAAATTTTAAAACATACCTATGCCGATTGGCCAAAAATATTTAACAAAAATAATTTTTTTCGGTAAATTTCAAATATGTAAATAAAATAAGTGTGAAAAAAGTTAAGAGATAACGGACTGTTTTACCCCTACTGAGGCCTACCAATAACTGAAGTGCCCAACTCCACTATACCTGCTTAAATATTTTTCCTCGTCCTATATTATTATTATTATCTAATTAAAAAGTACCAGACAATACTTTTTGAAATGTACTAAAAATCCAGCCGGCGGAATTTTTGGCAGGATTTTTTTACGCGGGATTCTGTTGGTGGGATCTCGTTACGCTCCCTCCTCCCTCAATATGCCACTGCTTGTACCTCGCAGTTTTTGAAAAGGAGATCGTTAAAAATTTTGTTTTGGAAACCTCACCTTTTTCTTCAAATGCAATGCAAACACTAGAAGTCAAATTGGATCGGATTTGATCGTGATACAAATTATCGTAATTCTTTCACTGACGTTTCGAAAGCTCAAGACTCCAAATCCATACCCGAAAATCCTATTCTTCTTGCTTTCTAAAAAAAAAAAAAAATATCAAAGTCCTTCATCTTTCGTTAATCAAATTTATCCACTCAAATTTTCTGATGGGGTTTCACATAATTTTTGATAGCAGCAAAAGGATAGTATTAGTTATCAGTTTTACATCTGCTTGCCATTCACGTAATCACAGTCCTGTTCTGGACGTCAAAACATATTTTGTTTTATTGCAAAAAAAGGTTTATCTCTCAATTTAAAGCTTGTAAGGCCTGTGCCTTAAGTTTCTGTTGCCCCTACTTCCGGCAAATGTAACTCATTTGTAACCTTTCGGTTTGTCTACTGTTAGCACGTATCCGCCGCTGTCTTTAATTTTTGCTAATTATCTGATATGATCTACTTGCCCAAAATTGTGGGTTACTGAATTCTGATTTAATATTAGAAACCAAAAGAACATACAAATAGTGGAGTAACTAAAGCAAATAATCTCAGAACCTGGGCAAAACTTCTTCTATTTGGATGATTTTTTTTATTTTCAAATGTTGGTATTCAAAAAACAGTTTTTGGTTTAAAATTACAGCTCTTATCGGATTTTTTTTATTAAACTTAACAATAAGAACTGTTTGCAGTTACTATCTTGATCCACAAACTTTGTTTTTGACAAGCAAAATAAGTCTTTGAGTGTACAAGTACATCCACTTATTTTTCAAATTCAACAAATAACATGTAAATTAGTAAAAAAAAAAATAAGAATTTGTCCTTCAAGCTATTAATCAATAATAACATTTATTTTAAATGTATTCCATCGTAACCTTGAGATAAAATGTCAAAAATGTACATAATCTTACTTAACTTGGCTCCAAAGTGAATGGAGCCATCTTTCACACCTACAATAACACCTGTTTAAAAGTTTTTAGTTTATTGAAGTGCATTGTCATTTCTTCAAGTTTTACTCAAGTCATAGACATTAAAGCTTTAAGGTAGAGACAGGTACACTGGTACACCTTATGTTGTTATGTAATGCAAACTTGAGTTTGTGTATAAGCTGTAAGGGGTATATCTATCACTTTTGATGCGAAGCATGCAATAAGACAATCATAGAAAAGAAAGTAACTTGGAGGTGAAACTTAAACCGTCAATATTGAAAAGACAGGTATTGAGTTTTATTTCTGGGAGATTGTTCAACATTATAAACGACGACCGACGCGACGCACGCTGAAGGTGGGATTAGTCAGGTATATTATGTTTCCTCTATGAAGTTTCGTAAATAACCAATTTCTGTCTATGTGTGTGTCTTTAAGATATTAGTAATATTTATACCCTAGGGGTGAATTACAGTAAAACTAATGCATTTGAAAGGTTTATGTCCCAAAGGGACATATATGTATTTTTAAGTAATATTAAAAAAAGATAGTAAGATAGCAGTGCGGTTGTTCTTAAACATTTTCTATGAATTTCAACAGAAAATATTAATTTTATAATTTTGCTATTAAGTATATGAAAATTGTTGAGTAATTCTATCCGCATGCACTTTTTTCAGTTCGTTAAGCTGACGGTGGTACGTTCCAACACATTTAATGCGAACAATCCATGCAATTATAAGTTAGCCAACAACGCGTTTAGGAAAATTTTCGTATGAAGAAAACTTTAACTTAATTAATTAATTGTTTGACGTGAGTATGTAGTTAGTTGTAAATGTGTTTTTAAAATATGCACTTAAAAAAATATCAGAAAAATAAGAAAGAAATTGGCAGAAAATTTCAGACTCCAAAGAATGGTTTATCGATGAACTAGGATTTTGATACTCATTTGGGACAGGAACACTGAATGTCTTATTTTACGCAGAGAAACGTCATCGTTCGTAAGCTTGAACGGTTTTTAAGGAAAATTTGATAAAAATCTCGATTTTGAATCGAATCCAACACTCAGAGAAATAATATTTTTCTATTCGTTTGCGGCTAATGAATATCCTTTGAATTAAATGAAAATTATTTGCTGGAAAGTTTATACAATTCCCACAAAAGTTTTTCATTCGTAGCAACTGTACTACGATTGACCCAAATTGTATTTCTATTACTAGTAACATAATGCAAAACTACCCATTCGCTTGGAGCTCTTTTTTATGAGTTGATTGTCGCAAACGAAAAAGTTTCTCACACCTAAACACTTTTTCGTTTGCTAGAAAATTCTACAAACGAATGAATAGTTTTCGAAAAAATGTCTATCCAACAAACGAGAAATCGTTTCGATGCAAACGATTCGTTCTGTCATTTTGTTTATTCCACCAGTCATAAATTATACACTCCGTAGCAGAATGATAAGGTACTTGCTTCGTAAGCGAGAGGTTGCCGCACACTGGGGCCAACTATATGGAGAGTGCTCAAAATGCAAAATTGAAATTAACGGTATTTGAAAAAAGAAATATTTGGGTTCAAAATTGACACAACTGTTTATCAGAATGTACAATTTTTAAAGTCTGATAGGAATTAGTTCGAAAGAAAATAAATGAGAAGAAAAATGAGATCTCTTTTTCAATTGTTTGTCATTGAACAATTAATATAAAAATATTTTATCATAAATTAAAAAAAAAAAAGAAAAAATATATCGGTATTAATTCAAGCCCGAAGGATAAGAAAAAAAGTTTTTTTTTATCAAAATAAAACAAATACTTCTCAATTAAATTAATAAGAACTAAAAATTATTTGTGAAAAGTTTATAATATTTTTTCTTGAATTTGCACAAGATGCTTTCACTTCTGACTTCTGATACCGAATATGCAATGTTTATAGTATTAGAATATGTATTCAGTTTCAAAGGCGTCTTGCCCAAATTGGAGAAAAAGTATTTTAAACTTTTCACAAATCGTTTTTAGTTCTTATTAATTTAATTGAGAAGAATTTGTTTTATTCTGATAAAAATACTTTTTACTTGCTATATACCTAGGTACTATATGTATATATCAAGTTATGCATTCGTAAAAAAAAGTCGAGATAACAATCAAACATGACATTACGATGAAAGAGAATGAGAAAAAGTCCGACAATTCTGTCTGTCTGTATGTATCAGAGGCCTTAGCCTAAACGGATGTGTCGATTTACTTCAAACTTGGTATGTTGTGTTTTTGGAGACTATCCTTAGACGTTTTTTGAATTATTTTTTTTACCAAAAATAACGATACCTGCCATATGCCGGTTTTAGAAAAACTCATTTTTCTCAAAAATGGTTCCTACGATTTTGACTAAAAAATCATGGTAATTTTTTTGGATAAGGTCTATCTTTAAATGAAAACAATTAAAAAGAAAATAGTTTTTTGTTTTTTTTTTTTTAAATGGCTATAACGATTTTCAAATTTTTTTTTCTAAAAATGTATCATTATAAAAGAAATCAAATTGCATGCTTCGTTTTCAGTTTAAATTCATTTAAGAAGCGTTTTTAATTCATTTGAAAATCAAATTTTATGCTTTTTTAATTCTT
This sequence comes from Meliscaeva auricollis, assembly GCA_948107695.1. Lineage (NCBI taxonomy): Eukaryota > Metazoa > Arthropoda > Insecta > Diptera > Syrphidae > Meliscaeva > Meliscaeva auricollis. The sequence continues at coordinate 46,397,781 of OX403617.1, read as the reverse complement.
TTCTAAAACTGCATTTACAAATTTGTAATTAAAAAGGGTTAGCATAAATAGTTACTTTATCTATAAGTGCAAGTACGTGTGACCCAGTCGTGTATTTTATTTTTTAATGGATCGATAAAGGTTTATATGAAAAGCCAATGTTATGCACAATAATGCATTTGAGCTCATTTTTTTTTATTTTTGCGGATACCTCGGTTTTACTGTGATATAATGCAAAAAAATAAAAACCGAATGGTTCACTTCTCTTTGATTTTAGTGGAACTTCTTTTTATACAAATGCATCCGTACAAAAATGCAGCTCATTAAAGTCAGTTCTTTGTTAAAAAAAAACGCTTTTTCGTAATTGTTTCGAAAAAAGTTCATTGTCGTGTATATTGTTTTCACTAATTTAGTAGCTCTTTTTACTCCCCATAATTAGAAAAAAAAACTATCTTTTTACGACTAATAGAAGTCGAGGTATCCAGTTAGTCACACAACCTTATTTAAGGTTAGAAACAATAAACTTCAGATTCAGTACATAACATGACTTGCATAAATAGAGTTTGACCTTTCTGAGATAATTGTGTCCAAAAATGTAGCCAAATCACAAATATCCAAGATGGCGGCGGGTTGTGCATGATGACAGCATGTTAATTTTTTGCACTAAACAAAATCGAGTCTTATTAGAGCATAATCGTTTTTTCCCAGACTTCATCTTGGGTCCTGTTAAAATGTTGCTTTAATTCAAAATGGTGGATCGATCAGTGCACCCTCGAGGTCTTAAAGTTGCAGTTTTCATAAGGGTCAATACCCAAACAACATACAAGCAAAATAAGATGTACATGACCTTTTGTAGGGCAAAATACCCCATTGACTGGACTATTCTCTAAGAAATCAAAATTTTAGCCGGTCATTGTCATTGTCTGCAAAAACAATAGTATTAAAACTTTTTTGGGCATGAATTTGCATATTTTATCGTTAATCCAATCAATTTAAGTTTTTTTCTTTCAAAAAATTAACGGAAGCGTAAAATTTAACTATCAAAACAAAATTTATTACATCTAATTTGTATTTGTGGTAGCCTAGCGTGCGTCGACACCAAGACTCCAAAGAGTCTTAAGACTTTAATTAATTTGTAAAGATTTCACTCGATTTTTTTGATTAATTTATGCAACGATTAGAGATTTCAAGCGCGCTAATTCTCATACATATGTGACCCACTTTTCGATCATTCATTTCAATCAGGGGCAATTGACCGATTTATTGCTCACAACCACTGAACTGAATGAAAATTAAATTCTACGGTATATGCCGATAAAAAGAAATATAAAAACAAACTGCGAGCAATTGGGGAAGTGAAAGAGCACACATTCCTTGCAAATAGCCCAAAGATATATTCTATACTTATGGAGTTTCCACTATTTTTTATACAAGACTGGTTTAAAGAAGCTTTTCATAATATAAATTCCAAATGATCCAAATAGAAGTCAATATTAAGTATCTATGCTTTTCATATTTTATTTGTTTAATTCTGTGGTGATTAAGACGATTTCTAAAAAAACAGCTAACTTTGCTGCTGGCTTTGAATAGCTCGGAACACTCTTATAAACCGCATCATTTACTTTCATATTAGTCCTTGATCTTGTTGGGAAAAAAAATATTGGCATCAAAACGGAATCAAGAAGAAGATTCTTTAATAACTGCTTCTTTGTAAAGTTCTGAGCAAATTTTGAACAATCTCATTTTTGCCATGTATGGGATGTCCCAAAGATATTTCCTATAAATGTAGGCACTTCTTGTATGGCTGAATCTAGCACATTGTTTGTTAGGTGTTTACGAGTTTATTAATATTAACAATATCGGTCTTTCTTCCGTACAGAGCCAAAGTGAAAATATTACTTTTTAAGAACCCACACACACCTTTCCTCCGAAACAACAACAACAACCATGAACCACACAACATTATCTTGGAGAAAAGATTGGTTAACTGGTTTTGTGTATCTTCTGCATTCCAAATGTGAGGTGCTAAAGCAAAAAACAAACACATCACGTCAATATCCGACCTTTATTTGATTTCGCATGTTAAGTGGATTTCAGGTTTTAGCTAGTTGATGTTGGCCAGCTGCGGCGCGGCTCGGTGGGCTACTCGGTGGCGGGTGGCATATAGCATCAACTTGAAAATTTTCTGTTTCAAGATAAATTAATATGTAATTTGTTTGTTTGTTGTTGGTTCTAGATAAAAAATTAAATACGAGCTTTGTCTCCAAATAACATGCTTGACTAGATTTAATTTTTTTTTTATTTTTTTTGAATATATGTACATTTTGAAGGTATTTTAATATTTTATCAATGTCATTTGTTGTTGCTTTAATAATACATTAATAATAATAATAATTAAAATTAAGAGATTACAGTTTTAGAGATACTTTACAATAATTTTAGTATAATTAAAACTTAATTGATATTAGCTGACACTGTACTGATTTTAAGGGATGTACACTGGTATACTAGTAGTGTAGAACCATGTTTTTTTTAACATTATCACTAAAACAGTTAATTTATTCCTAAAAAGTGCCATAACTTTTGTCATGGTGGTGGGATTATCTTGATGTTATAGCCTCGAGCGTTAAAAAAAATACTTTTAAATCATATTAAGTCGCATTTTTATGGGCCAAAATCATGGAGGTGGAAAATTTTAAATCAAAATTACATTAAATTGAAATTCATCTCTGACGTACCGGTTAATATAACTGAGAAGAATCTCCGAGTGTATTAACTTTGTTTGAAACAGATCTAATATACCCGAAAAATCATTCCGGGGACGCTTTCATAACTCAAAACCTAAAATTCAACTGGCCAAAAAATACACTATAATCATTTAAATTAAGCTACCAGTATTCTTAGCATTATTAAGTCTTCTTGGATTCTCAAGTGCCTTACAAAAAACTGAGAAGAATCGTTATTTCTATTAAAATAAAAGTTGTCCGAAGAAATATGTCAAAATGTAGTTACAGTGACAAAATATCAAGTTTTTTTTTATTCATTTAACGTCAGATGGCGCTATAAATGGTCTTTTCGGATTGTACTTGATTTGGTTTACTGTTCCATAAATAATTTTCTTCATGAATAAATTAAATTAAAGTAATAATTGAAGTTAAGTTTGATAAAAAAGGAGCGTACATCAATTAAGGAACGGCTGTTTTGGGATGAATAAAAATTAAAATTATAATTTTATGTCGATATTACGATGTAATTCAAATTTTGTTTGATTTTGTTGGAAAGGAAATAAAAGATAATAATTATCAAAACGTCATTTTCGGGAACTTCATTTCCGGGAACGCTTTTAGACTATCAATGAGTTATACAGTATTCTCGAAATAAATCTGAATATTTTTGGTATTTTAAGACAGAATCTAATGCAAATATGGTGTCTCACCACAAAATTGGTGATAAACTTGAAAAAATTAGGTATTTCGTAGGTATTTTCGAAAAGTAGAAAATTGTCGTTTTATGAAAAGCTGCGGTTATACTCAAATTATAGAACATTTTCATATTTACCTGGGGCTTATTTTACCAAATAGTTTGCAAAAAATAATTTCCTGCTGTAAAGAAGCTCCTCATTTTTACTTGCTCTTTACGGCAAGTATTGGTTTCGAGTTAAAAAAAATCGAAGTTTTCATCAAAACCAACATTACGATGATGTCTCCATCAAAAGTGGTTTTTATCATGCCATCCGTCGGTCTGTGCGTCTGTTTGTCTGTTCGTCTGTTCGTCTCTGCGTCCATCTGTAAAGAGAGCCACAGCCTAAACGGGTTGACGGATTTGCATGAAATTTGGTACAGATTATTTTTTTGGTAATATCCAATTGTTATTATTTCGATTTAACTTTGTGTATTCTATGTAATAAGTGAATGTAACAGTACTGCGTTTTTAGTTTTTCTCAAAAAATTCAAATAACGGAAATATGAAGAACACACTTTTCGGGAATTTTTCCATAATTTTGGCTCAACTGATTTCGTTCAAAACTTGTCACCAGGTTGTTCTCATCATTCTAAAAAGGATTCTATATTTAGTTAAAAAAAAAATATACAATTACATTATAATAACTTTAAACTACAAGAGCAAGTACGTGTGATCCGGTAGTGCATTTTATTCTAACTATTTTGGAAAAGTGAAAAGCAAAAGTGTTTCACCAATTTTAAATAGAACTCTGTATTGAATTCGTGATCTGCAAAGTAAAAAATTAAAACTAAGATTGTATTGGGGTCAAAATTCTGCGTGGGTGAAAATTTTGTTGCCGAAAATCATCTTTCCAAATTCTGTTTTTCAAAATTCATTGAATAGTAAAAATGATCAATATGTGGAACATGTTTAAAACAATCTTACCACTTCTTGTCGATAAGAGAAATATTTCTACAGATAGTTGCTATATTATTTATTATTATTATACATATACTTAATAAGCTAAATATGACAATTCATGTTGGTTTAAAATATTTTAAGACCAGTCATATAAGACAACAAATTTTAGTTTTTAGCATATTACGTCTGAAATAAAGAAGACAAAATATGCTTTAATTTAAGTAAACTCAACACTTGACAATCTATAACTCAAACAAATTTTGTGGAACGACTTGCACACAAAGAACCAAACTAGTGACTGACACTCTCTAACCATTTCCTGTGTATTGCCATGAATATAGGTGGGGACCTACAGTTTTCTGTCAGTTCTGAACGGCTAACCGAGATGCACTTCGTCACAACCATGAGTACTGTTGGAGGTGTTGTCAATTCCTCGCACTGAAAAAAATCAAGTCTGGGAATCGAACCCAGACTTACGGAGTGATAGCCCAACTCATGCGCACTAACCATTTCACCAATTGGTACTACATTCTATAACTAAGGGCACGGTTTTTCATTAATTCTATAAATCTTGTACTTGAAAAACGAGATTTTTGAGAAGTTATAAAATATTTCTACTAAAATAGAGATTAAAACTAAAATTGCGTCTTAGTATTTATACTACAGTTTACCGTTTTTTTTCCTCTTCTTTGACTGCAGGTACTCTAATGTAATAGAGAGAAAACAATCATGTTCACTATGGCGTATACGTGTTTATTATTATTATTATTTTGTATTTTGTAGTAAGAAGAGTTTGTTTTATATTTTAATAAAAATAGAAGTTACACAACATTGTAAGAAATTAATTTGTGGGATGAACATTGAAAATTTGTTAGATTAAATTTTTTTCGTATTGACTAAAAATTACTACAAAGGATTAATTGGGAAGTGTGTCTGTGCAAAAATGCTTTAATCCCAAGCGTTAATTGAAGCCCGACCATCTGTTTGTCTTCTATGCCAAATTGTTGAGCAACACGGTACAACCGGCGACGACAACGTAAATCCAGTGCAAAGTTGAGATATGTTTGGGGGAGCATACTGCCCCCCTGCAACCCCCATGCTTGGGATTGCTATAGGATTTGGGCTAGGTTGGGTGTATGGAAAGTCTTTTATGACAGAAAAGACTTTGCAATTCTTAATTAACGCTCATTTGAGTCGAATTTTCGTGAGTCGTACTTTCTTGACCCGCCAAAGTTATATTGATATTTTTCTAAAAACGACGGATTCAGACTCTAGTGACCTCAAATCGTATAGAAAGTCAAAATGTTCACTTCGAAAAATCGCACCAATCAAAATAACTTCCAATGGGAAGCTAAAAATAGAAGAATCAAAATTAAACCCTTGTAAAAAGATGTTTGCAGAATAAAGGTGTTTTATAATTATTAAATAGTTATAGTTTTTTTATAATAAGTCACTAAAAAGTATCTAATTCACGCATACAAATGTAGTAACTCAAGCAATGGAAAGGCCAGTTATTTTATTCGTTAAACTTGAATCAATTCCTATAATGATCGTAAGGGAGACGGACAGAATCCCGAAATCTAAAGTCCAGAAAGCCCAAAATCTTTTTTTTATTTTACGTTATTTTTTAAAATCTAATTATTTGCCCGTAAATTTTTCATTTTATAGAATTTTTTGGAATTCCGATTTCGGGAATTTTTTTTTTTGGCTTTTAGTTTTTCTGGATTATGGGTTTTCGTGATTTTGGGTTTTCGGGATGTCAGTTTTCGGAATTTTGACCCTAATCCTGAACGCAATTATATCGTGATAACTCAAAAGTCGAAAGTATTAAACGCGGAATTTAAAATTGAAGTAAGACCAATTTTTCTTCGGTTTTCTTTAATTTTGTTTCTGTCATTTTATTTGAATGGGTTAGTAATTTAAAAAAAGATACAAATAAATAATTTGCATTATGTCAAATTTTAACTCAATCAGTCAGCACAAAAAAAATTATTTTAGAAAGTGTCGTTTTACAAAAAAAAAAAAATATTTTTAGTACCTTTGGGAAGTTAAACAAATTACAGATAGCCTTGAACCGCAGGAACAAGCACGTGTAAATCAATCGTGCATTTAATTTTTTAACAAAATCATCAATTTTGTTAGTATTTGTATAGTTTTACTTTGAGTGAGATCAACAGTTGAATGTTCCACCCTGATCTTTACTATTCACTATATAATTTTATGTTTATTAAAAAGAAAGTTAATTTTATTAAAAAGAAAAAAAATGGATTATATTATTATGTGCCCAATGTATATGCACACAAATATTCAAAATCTTTGAATTATTTATGAGAAACTGATCAAAATTTTCTTAATACGCATTTGCTCATTGATTAATTTAAGAAGAAACTCTGTTAGTCATTTAAACTGAAGCACACCATCGCATATCAGTTTGTATTAATTAAACCCGTGAGAACTATTTTTGTGGTTTGCTCTTCTTTGGCAAAATAAAAAAGAAGATCACGCTCCGCTGACTGAATGACTGGAGTGGGATCGCATAATCTATTCAACGAGTTGAGATCATGAATTATCACTAACATAAGTGAAATATGACACACTAACTTTTTCAATGAATTTTTTCAATTTTTTTTTCTCTTCATTTGTAAAATATTTGAAATGACTGAAAGATCTGACAGAAACTATCATTCCGGGCGAGGTTATGTCACACGAGCAACCTGACTTAACCACGATTATTGTATGATCTTTTTTTGCCCCATCAATTGTTGACTTTTTGCTATTTTTTCTCATCTCTCGTCTTCGAAAAAGTGCTGATTCGATAATTCACTATAATGTAATCGCACACTCTTTACAGGTTATTGAGTTCATGTCCATGTGGTGAGTATGACAGATCATCTTTTACACTTGTTTTTGCTTGAGTTGATGTGTGTATTTCGCATCGGTTGTCATGGAATTATGTAAATGAGATTTGTGGAAAATATTAAAATAAAAAATAATTAATCGTTAGCAAGAGAAGGTATTCCTACTATTTGAAACTGAGTAATAAAAATAATAATAGTAGGTAGATATGGGTTTTAAAAATGAGCAATAAAGTAACAACTTACAAGTAAATTCTTTAAATACAGTGGATCGTGATGACATAATGCTTATGAGTAAATATTTATTAGCTATACATAGTTCGTTATAGTTATTGAACGCTGATAATATAAACGTACATATAGTCGAGAAGGCGACTGTCGGATTACTTAGTTCATAAGGTTAAAGATTAGTTGGTACTGAAAATAAAAGCATAAAGAATAGGGTTGCCACTTTTAAAATGGGTACATCAACGTGGCAGCCCTGTTTGAACGACTAAAAACTACATCAGATCTTTATGCATCATAAGTTTTTGGTTTATTAAAAACGAAAATATTAATACATATTACCAAACAAAAGTCAAAAATATGGACAAAATTCAAAAACATAAAGTTAAGAGGTAACTCTGTTCAACTGAAAAACACATTCAAATAATTCTTATTTAAACAAAATAGTATTAGTACGAGTAAAATAGTACACAAAATCCATTAAACAAAAATTAAGTTGTTGTTGTTGTTGGCAAAAACTTTACATTTGCAATAAGATGGAAGAATCAAAAGAGTAGATAGAAATATCTTGGGTGGAAGGGTATTTTTTGGTAAAGAGGGAGGAGGAGGGAAGACTAAAAAATAAATTAAAAAAAAAATGGTGCTGCAATACAAACAAATGATACACGATTTTAAGATATTTTTTTTATGCTGAATCTAATGACATCAAAACTAAGTCAATAAGCTTACTGCTTGAAAAGTTATAATCTATTTTATTTTTGCCTAAAGAGGTAAAATGGAACCAAAACCCTGTATTTGTTGTTTTTTCCCTTTAATTTAATAATTTTTATAAAAACAAACAAAATATTTGAAAAGAAAAATTTTTTTTTGGATTTCTCAGGTCTTAAAAGTGAAGAAGATATTTCTAAAATTGGGAATCAGTCAAGTTAATCAAAATTCGAATACCGTAATACTCGAATTTTGATTATTTGAAAAGTTTTATGGGTCACTAGTTTTTTTTATTTATTTAAATTAATTAAAAAAAATTTGTTCAAAAAAGGTTAATGGCCCAAACTGTACAGGACTTATTCCAAATATCCACCACGAACGAGATCTTTATTGTTGGATGGGTCATTAAATATGGAGTATTTTTCAATTATGGCGTCAAGAAGAAAAAATAATGGGACTTAAAAGTTAGAGGCAGAAGTAAATATTAGAAAACAGAGTAATAACAAATAAAATCATTCAGAAATATTTTGTATTGTTACGATCAAATAAAATGTCTTGCATACTTTTGTCGAAAATGGTGTTAAGGATACAAAAAGGGGAGATGGACAGAATCCCGAAATCCGAAATCCAAAAAGGCCAAAATCCAGAAAACCTAAAATCCATAAAACCCAGAATCCCGAAAACCCAAAATCCAGAAAACCCAGAATCTCGAAAACCCAAAATTCCGAAAATTCAGAATACAGAAAGTCCAGAATCCCGAAAACTCAAAATCCAGTAAGCCCAAAAGACAGTCATTTAACAGTCAAATTCGAACTTACCAGGATCAAAGAAAATCCATTCGTATGATAGCCTAGCTTGACAGAAAAAGGTCACACACAGATTTTATAATATGTGTAACTAAACATTTACTAAGACTTATTTTTGCAGTATCAACATTTCAGTTTCGAGGTCTAAGATGAACGTGATTGGCTTACAATTCGCATACATGAATCCAACCTTAGCTTCCAACATAAAATATACAAATATATAAAGGTATGAAGGTATATAACTAAACTTCATGTCTGCCAAGTTAACAAGATTTCACTTTTAGCCGGTCGTCGTCGTCGTTGTCGCTACCATTGCGCCGCGCACCGTTTTGTTATTTTACGAATGCAATGACTGCAACCGAATTTCCATTACACTTTTGCACGTAAAATTATTACCTACTCTAATCAATGCTATTGAGTATAAACCTTTTACATACATACATAATATATGATGCTTGGTAGCTACTTTTAAGAAAACGTTTATTTACGCGTTAGCTTACCTTCAGTTATAAATACATGTTTTGCATTTTCGTCACATCCAAAAGACTATAGAAACGTTGCCGTTGATTAGCCTAGTTAGGCTAAATTTTGCACTTTATTGCTTAGTGTACAGTTGGTACTTTGCACAAAAAAAAACTGCTAAATATGTGACACAAATCAACATATACATAATAATGTTATAGGTTGTTTTATTTTTGCATTCATCGTTTCGTTTGATGTGAATTTGGAAAGTTGTCATGTAAGAGCAATGACTTTTATCAATCGAACTATCTTGTTTTTTTGTTTTTAAATAAGTTTGATAACTTCACCAAAAGTACCTCCTTAGTTATCACGTCAAAGATGTGCCTCCAAGTATCTTAAGTTTAGAATGAATCTGTGGATTTTTAACGTTCGGTGAGCAATGAACCAACATTTAATTGAGGAAGAGGCCTTACGAAGATATTGTAGATTCGCATAGACAAAATCTGATAAGGTCAAAATCTAAAATTTGGTATATGTATATGTATACATCTTAATAATATAATAAATAAAAAAAATTGACAAAATCTGATGCATAAGGGTTGCCAAAGGTCATTAAATTTCGAAAATTTTAAATAGCTCAAAACATAATTCTGATAAGATAAGAACGTGCAAGTCAGCATAATAATAGCTATTATAAACATATTGAAAAATCCAAATCGGCGGAAGTGTAATTGGATGAATAGGGTTGCCAGAGTCATCAAACCCAAAAATCTTAAAAAAATGTTTTAAAAAAGCCGGATGATCGACAGAGCTGAAAATTGGCACTTTAATAGTTTTTGTACATTGTATAAAGAAAACAAATTGGCGAAAGTGTAGCCTGAGCCAAAGGGTTGCCACGATTCATTGAATTCAAAAATTAAAAATATTATTTTTAGAAAACCTGATAACATATAAGGTTGAAAACAAATAGAACTAATGATTTTATTGGTATATTAAAGAAAACAAATCGGCAGAAATGTTTCTTGGAACTTGGGGTTGCAATAGGCATCAAACCTGGAATCTTATTTATAATATCTAAAATATATCTGAAGAGGTACTAAGCTAAAAATTGATACTTAAGTAGTACAATTAATAATGATAGACAAGCGTTTTATTTGTCCATTCCAAATATTTGACTTTCCAAAAACTAAAAGTTCTATTAAAAAACTAAACAAAAAAATGATTTTAATAAAACTTTACAGTACCTGCCTGACTCAATACATATTTTAATTTTTAAAACAATCGAGCAGTGTGTTATTCATAATGCAAAAATTATTTATCATAGAATGCAAAAGTGTTCTCTATTTTGTTTAATAAACGAAGGTCAAGAAATCATTCGCACAGAGTTATTTTGTTAACCGAAAGTGTCGCATAATGCCTTTTGATTGCTAGTTAATTGCCCCAAATAAAATGAATTTTAATTCGCTGAGACCTCAAATTGCTGTCGATATAAAAAAACAAATTAAAAAAAAAGAAAAATTAATACCCAGACCAAAACACTTGGAGCCTCAAAAATTATGGTCACAAAGTAAAACAAAGAATAAGCTGAATCTAAATAATAGAAATTTTATATATAGAAAGACCATCCAAGCCTTCAAGCTGAACGCTATTGCTTCATCAAAACGTGATTGCAATATGAAGCCTCAATAATTTTATTATACTTTTTTTTTTTGTGTAGTTTTTGTTGTTGCGTATAGCATTGTCATAATTAGTCTTGCCAAAGTAAAATAATTTAAACTCCTATTAATAATGCAACCCGACGATTCTATGATTGATATACGCTCGATGATGGTATGGAGGCCTTTTGTGCTACAAAAACGCCAAAAAACATATTAACCTGTGCAAGCGTAGGTGGCGTGCAAGTTAATAAATAAAACCGAAAGTATATAAATTGAAGGTGATAAAGATATTAAACTTACAAAAGGTATAGACTTCGTTCTTCTCTGACCGATTTCTCCGATACGCAATTAGTTTTGCACGGTTTGATTTTCAGTGGCTGCTTCAAAAATAATGAATGTATAGACGTAAACGAAAGTATGAAATAATGACTGGCTTCTTAATGGAGTATAACAGCTAATTGCTGCCGTTGCCAAAGAATTTAAATCTTACTTGATTAAATATTTGCATATTGCATACTAATTCTCTAATTGGTTCAAGTTTTTTAAGCAAGCTCACAAGCACTTGTCGCACTTTCTTGCTGTGTGAAAGATGCATACATGAAGAAATACACATTAGTACAAATAAAAAATATGTAAAAATTTAATTTACAAAGTAGTTGTTCTTAATTTATTGTGTTTATTTTAAAAACAAGTTCGTTTGGTCAAATGTGACAAGAATGTTTGTTTAACTACAAAACTTATTCTTAGCCGAGTTACACGAGTCATCATATTACACATTTCTTATATAAAAATAATAGCAATAATGGAGGCCCTATTTCGCTTCCTTGAGGGAAACCAGAATAGACTTTTAAAAAGTCCATTTATGATATTTCCAAACATATTCAGGATACATAAAAAGTAAGTAGTACCTCAATAATTTTAAATACTGTGACTACTCGTTCTATGTAGCGTTTTTTTCCGAAAAACTCTTTCCAATAGTGGAACTACATTAAAATTCGACATAATCGTTTCTCATGACAAGAGAACCAAGACCCAAAAGATTGCATCGAAATGTATACATAATATAATATAGGGGGGGGGGGGGGGGGAATACGCCATTTTTATGTTCTAGACTTCAAGAAATAATAAAATGCAAAGACAACCCTGTAAATAATGTTTGCGATGTAGATCCTATTTTGTATTAAATTTGACTGTACTTATTACATTTTTTTTGAAACGGGAACACTTTTTGGATTTTTTTTTTGACCCAATCAATGATTTTTGTTTTTTCAAAATTAAATTTTTAGATGTTGGTAAATAATAGGCATCTTAAAAATGGTGTACGAATTTTTTTTTTGAAAAATCCTATGAAAATTTTTTAATAAAACAAAATGTTTTTTTTTTTTTAAAACGGCTCGATAGATTTTAAAAATGTATCGTTATTGAAGAAATCATATCAAAAAGTTTAATCAAAATCGTAAGAGCCGTTTTTTCCAATGAATTGTTAAAAAAAAAATGATTTTCAAACACTCAACTGGCCAATAGGTATGTAGGAATGGCTTTGACGAGCAACTGGCTCGATGACACAATTAGCACTGGGTTGCGCCATTTTGATACCGTAACTCGTATAAACCTGTGGGTTGTATAATGATTTAAGTGTTTGCTCATAGGGGATAACGTTAAAGTGACCGGACATATTCTTTGATGTGGTCTAGAAGATGCTAGATTGTGGGTTGCTACTGAACTGATATAAGGCCACTCACTGCCTTGGAATCTTTAATCACCCTTTGACCAGACTCGGAGCTTGTTGACCGGTGATGGTGCGAGAAAACTATCCTGCTTGGTGATCATCCAGCCGCTCTTTTCACCAACCGTAGCTTGCAATTATGAGAAAAATCTGAAAAATGGCCGAAAAAAGTAAATTTATTTTATTTTTTAGTACATTTTTAGTGCTTATTCTTTGACATATTTTTTAAGACACTCATTCTTGATGTGATTTTTCATTTGAAACACTCAGTTTCCGTTTTTAAAATATTGAAAATAAGAAAAAAAAGTATTAGCTTAAGAAAAACAAAAAATTCTAAGTCAAAAATGACATGAAAAGTTTCAGAATTTTTCATTTATCACTTTTTAGTACACAATTTCTCAAGTATTTATCACGCTGAGTAAGAGAATCGCTTTAGGGATTCTCGTGAAGTGATAGAATGAAAAATCATTATGAAAACTAAAATTATGTTTTTTTTATCAATTCACAGCTTTACATATCGGGAATGGTCAGGTCTTTGATCTTTAAATCGAAAAGTTCATCAAGATCTTGATAAAAGGCTTTTCAAAGTAATTGCGTTCTTGGCCTGGTAAGAGCAGGACACTGACAGAGAAGGTGAAAGACCGTTTCTGGCCAATATTAAGCACCAAATTGTATCTTGTCAGGTTACTTACTACCTTACTTACTCAGGACCTTAGGACCTCAGACCTTGTTGAGTCCGATGTTATCCCCTTAAGGGGCATAGGGTCTCCACTCCACTACTTCTACGCTTCATATTATACGGTTTCTGGAAATATACCGCAATTCTTTCCTACTTTTCCCCAGCTGTGCAGATTCCCTTTCGACTGCTCTGCACCATGTACTATTTGGCCGACCCGATTGGCCGATTATAGCCTTTTCGAAGCGTATGACCAATCCACTGCCAATTACGTCTTTGTATAGTACTGTCTATGGATTCTTTCTTAATCCGTTCTCAGTTGATATATTATTGGGCCAGAAAATCCTTAATATCTTTCGTAACCACCTATTGACGAACGTTTGCAGCTTTCTTGTGACAGTAGTTAAGTAGTTGTTTTCAACGTTCTGCATCCATAAAGAAGCACGGATTAAACAACGGAGCGGAACAGTCCTTTTTGTCAGATTAAAAAGTGGGGGAGCAGGTTTGTCCATCCATTTGAAAAAGTTTTTTGCCCGAGATTTAAATGAACTTGGTAGTTACTCATCCAATTTGTTGTTACTTCATTCCAACCTTTTATGTTATTTTATTTTTTTTATGGAATAAGGCAGCCCAAGTTCAAGTATAATAATAAGATATAAAGAAATACAAAAGCCCACTTAATTAAAATCTAAAATGTATGCATTTTATCTAATTCCGACAAATTCATGTTCTCCCTTGAATGCCAAATCTTCAAGAACTAAACGACAACAAAACAAAAACTACATCAGCGCCCTAATTGGAAATGAAAGTATTTCGTCGTTGTCGTTCGTTCATTTCCATGATAGGCATTTCATTAATAACTCAAACTAAAATTTAAATAAAAGGATTTACATTTTCTCATAATATCTTATTTCAGTTTTACGATTCTTAAGTTTAACAAAAATTGTTAATTAAATTAACAACATCAACTCTGAAAAAAAAACTAAAAAAAAAAAATAAATAACAAACATAAAAGTAGTGAGTTCCTTTTTTTATTTTCGTTTTGGAGTCATTCATCTACAAATTACGAATAGCACCTCAATGAACACGCGTTGCACTTTCATATCTCACAAAAGGCGGATATGTATACGTTGTTGTCTTGTACCGTCTACCGTGTCATTCCTAATGACCACTTGGCTTTAGTTAAACCGCATACGGGCAAACAAACATAGATAAATAATAACCGTCTGTCTGTAGTCGTGGTTTCTCTCTAACAAAAATTAAAACCGCAATCAACAACGTTTTCATAAAATTGTACGCTGCTTCCATTTCCAAGCTGAAAATCATTGACGATGGTATTGCATACAGCATATGGTTAAAGAGTTGCCTTAATGCAATTTTGTTTAATAAAGAAAATACACTGTACCTAAATATGTGTGCCGGTGCAGTATGAAATGACTGCTGTTTAATAATAGGCCATGGTACTTTCAAGGAAAACCAAAACCAAAGTTGTTAATTCAAGTTGGTGATTAATGTTGTGCCTCGTATTTTCTGTTCTCTTAATTACCTTGACTGCGAGTACGGAGTGAATTATTTTATGCTTAGATCTTAGAATTAAGTTTATTTAAAAGAAGATACATAAACATAATTGTTTATATTTAGGTAGTTGATAAATAACTTTAAAAGGCTTTCGATAAAAAAAAAATTAAAATGGAAAAATACCAAAGGATTTTTTATTAGTTACATTATGGCTAGGAAACACCCGTCTCAGAAAAACACTCTTGTTTTCATTAGCCTTGTTCCGTGTACTGTTCCTGGTACTTTGAATTGCTTCTAGCTGCTTAAACAGTTCAAATAGTTGAGGCCAAAAGTACTTAACAATTAACAGTAGATACTTGAGCCCAAAAGGAAACACAAAATTGTGTACCTAGATCTAAATATTTATTGTACTTTCAGAGCTTAAATTAAGTATACATGTAAGTACATTATTTCAACACTGAAGATGAAAATCTTTACAAAAAATCTATCAAAAGACGCGTGTTGTTGACATAAATATAAGCCCGTCCAAAACGCGATAAAGTAACAAAACGAACTATTATAATTTTTTACTAGAAATAAATACAACTATTTGGCTAATTTTACCGAAAGGGATGCAAGGATACAAATTGACATCACAACCATCCTCCAGTGAAATTTTACAGTTCATTCCTTGACAGATGGCAGATAGAATATTTACTGACGGAAAAAGTATATTTCTTTCCGAAAATGTCAACAAAATAAGAACTGCATTTTCCGAAGCGAAACATATTTTCCGAACAAAACAATTTGACAGCGCAAGATTTTTCATTAACTTCATAGTTGTTGAAAATACGTTAAAAGTCGTGAAAAAAAAGTGTGGAATACTTGAGAATGAAACATGTGAGATCGTGAAAACATGTGAGATCGTGAAAAAAGCTTGCGAATTTACAGTTCATTCACCAGTATTCCGCGCTTTTTTCTACGGTTTTTGAGGGTTTTTTCCGAGAATTTTCAGTCTTCTTTGTGACTTTATTAAATTTTAAACCCGTATTCATTTAAATCGAATTCAAATGAAATAAAATAGTTATCGAAAACTCGAAAAAAAGTTGAAAGTTAATGGCATACAATGAAAAGAGTTTGCCACTGAATTAACTCTCAAAATATACGGAACACAATGCCATCTGCTGTCCTAGCACTCGTGTTTTGTTTCTATCGTGTATCTGAGATGGTGTTGTATAGGTATTTAATATTTTTGTGATTTTCTTCTTTTTTTTCAATGTACGGGAAAAATCCTGCAGACTATGATTTTCTGAAGTTTTAAAAGCTATTCTATTATTCCTAAGGAAGACGAATCCAACTAATCAGAGATCATTAAAATCGGTCCAGCAGTTCTTGAGTTATAAGTGGTGTAACTAACACGACTTTGTTTTATATATTAAGATTGGAATATAGAATGATGTGCAGAGCTGTAAAATGCTGCAGTCAATTGGTAATGCAGTCAATTTAGTCGAAGTAAATTGACTTTAGTTTTAACTGCAAGTTAGTACTTCTACTATGTACTTTAACTGCAAAATAAGCAGTTAGCAGTAATAACTAAAATACTGACTGTACAGTTAATGAAAGCAGTAAATTGATATTATAGCTACGTGTAATTAATTGTTAGCTTATCACAAGCGAAACTTAAACAAAATAAATACTTAATTCTAAAACTTAATTTTAAGAAACGGAAAAGGTTGAAAACGAAGTTAAAACCAGAAGTCCTTATATAGAGTGCAGGAAGGGCATAACTGAGTGATTTAAAAAAAAAACGTGTTTTAAAGAAGACCTGCGGTAGAAAAAAGTTGAATTGTGTGCGTTACGTTGCATTCCCAATACTCGTCAAAAGTTTATAAAAGACTTAATCTGTACGTTGTGTCAGGATAAAAGGAAAAAAAGAACCGATATTAGCTCGCGAGGAAATGTGTTGTAACATGATCTGCTATGTGCCGATATAAAAAACAAACCCTACCCTTAAAAATTTCACTCTGACTATTGATTTTTTGCAACCAAGACGCGGCAGACACTTCTACCTAAGCTAACCATAGTCTCGACAGGAGTGACTAGCCTGTTGATATTTCAGATAGCACTTATAAAGCCACCATTAGGTTTATAAAATCAACCTTAACCTGCTGGCCAGTATCGGTAAGCCGGCTGCCAAGATCCAGAAATGTAAATGTCTAAACTCATTTCTAAGGATCAGGATTAATACTAGCTTTAAAAGCATTAACTTGGACTCTAATCAAAAGTATCCTTTAGATTTTTTTGACAATAATAATTTGGACTATGTATTGTATATGGCTGTAAGACCTAAATTTTTTTCAATTTAACTTCCTAGATACTTAAATGAATAGAAAAATTAGAACTTTGCTGGCGTAATAGTTCGACATTAAGATAGTCATTTTTTCACAAAATTCTATAGGTTAGATTGCAATTCTTTTAAAAAAAAGAAATTTATTTCAATTTAATTTCTACTAAGCTGTGGTTAAGTTTTTTTTTAAATATGTTTTTCCCATGGTAAAGTAGACAAAGTAATAAATCTCGGAGTTCAATGTAAACCCTTGGGTAAAATGTGGATGCCTAATGCCAATAATGAACAAAAAAAAAACCAAGTCAATGAGGCGTCAGCTTTGACTCATGCAATCAAGATTAAACTCATCCAAGCCTTAAACTTTGTATCAAACAACAGATCAAGACTTTAATTAATTACGCATTAGCATGATTCAAAGATGCTTTCAAGTGCAATACCCTTTTTTTCTCTGGCGGGATGCCGTTACGAGATTAAATAAAACAATGCATTAAAGGTGGTATACAGAGTGGCATGAGCATGGGAAAATCAGATCATCTGGTGAGATTCCAACATCACCAGATGATGCCAAGTCTTTTGATGAAGCTATTTCGTAGAGCTTCATACAAAACATATCCACAATATGTATGGTTGCGATGTTAATTATTTGCACAAAAAAAAAAGAAAAAGAAATGAAAAGTTTAAACTAATGAATAGCTGCATGTGCCTTTGTATCTTGTATATTGTTGTTGGGCAGCCACGAGCTCACAGCAACTAATCTGACATGAAAGTGAAATTCAAGGCAACACACTTTAAAGACACAAGAGCACCTGCTATACCTGCTGCATAGCATAAGTGAGACATAATTGTCGGTTTGATTGCTTTAACTTATGTTTTATGAATAACAAAATGGTGATTCCCATGTTTGTAACTAACAACTATAGTAAATAACTGGATAGGTTTGTTGGAAATACATTTTTCTTTTATACAGGAAATGCAATGAGAATATGGTTATGATGAATATAAGACTTCCGTTTGCATTCGCTCACCGAAAATGTAGTGCTAATGAACCCGCTTATTTTTGGTTGGCCAGCATTTCAAGCTTATTTTTTAATAGGGTTGCCCAGAACGTCCCATTAATGACGAAAAATGGGAAAGACAGTCAGTTTATTCTTGTGATTAGTTCGTTTTGGTAAAACAGTTTTTGTTTATGTTAATCCTGAGTAACTGGAAAACAAAAGAGAGTTACTGAAGAGTTAAAATTAATCCTGAATCTAAGAACTTACATATGTCCATATTTCTTCAAACACTGCTCGCTAAAATGTTACGATTCGCGAATAGCACGAACAATTTTGAACTAAAGAAAAACAAATCCATTGACAAATCTTTTCCGCTTTAAAAGTTACTCAAGGTCAAATGAAGGATGTCATCGAGATTTTGAAAAATACTTTTTTCTCTGCCGACATTGAATACTTCTGTGAAAACGACTTTAAATATTGTAATGGAGCTGTGTTTTAAGATAAACCAATAATCATATAACCGAAATTATTTCTTTGAGTAATAATATCGAAGAGAAACAAATAAATTGTAGTATAGACCACAGGGTTCCTGGGGTCATTCTAAGTCGAAAGACATATCTGTCAGTTTCCTCGTTTTAAGTTAAGTACGTTAATAAGTAGTATTTTTTTTTAGCTTTTTATGAAAGCTCAGGGGTAAGATCCTGTATGGCGAAAACGAACAAACGTTTTCATGTGTGCGAACGGTTTGCTTCATATAACTTGAAAATCGAAAGAATTTGTTCTGAAATTGTCGCACAATTTCTTTCGTTTTTGAAAAACGAACGATCGTTTCCGTTTCGTTTTTTTTATAGAATCTGGCCCCAGTTTATTTTCACAAAGCAACATTCATTTTAATGAACTAAAAAGACCAAAATTCTTAATGACGTATGAAAACAAACAACATTTTTAAATACAAAAATTGATAACAATGAATAGAAGCTGATTCTGAGTTAAGGTGGGACCTTTTTCTTACCCACATTTGCTCAAAAGTATTTTTTATTTATTGTTGATAATTTTGTATTTTAATAAATATTTTTTTTAACTTCGCTTTTTTTGTTTTCTTTACATTAATTAAGAATGTGGATCTTTATTATTCTTTGAAATGTATGTTGCTTTAACAAAATAAACAGGGCTTTTATAATATTCTATACAAGTAACTACTAATTGGGCCTCTTCACACGAGACTAGTTATTCCGGGATAAAAATCGGTTTAATTCTTCTGTTTGACTTCACAGGGGATGAACTATGCCGGAAGAAAAATGTGTATACATGAACCATATTCAAATGTATTTGTTCAGAAATATATTATTTTTAGAACCCTAAAAAAAAGTTGTGTGTGTATTAGCTTTGTTCTTCAGTTGTTACACTTTAAACTTGGAAGAAGATTTTGTGAGGTCCCGCTCGCACATTCCGTATGCCACCTCTCTCCCAACAATGGAAAAATTACTATTACCTCAGGAAGATTTATTGTGAAGAGGCCCATTAACGTCATTTTGCTTGAATAAAATGATACCAAAGTGAGCAAACGTCTTAAAGCCCATTAAAATTGTGTATGATAAGAAATTGCGAGAAAACCGTTACCGCCACTTGGCATGATGACAATACGGCCAGTTAAAGGAAAATAGAGCCTAAAGCATAAAAACCGTATAACTCGAAAACGAATCGATTAAGAGAATATTGCTCCATAGCAATTTTGACTTAGAATGACCTCAGGAACACATCGTATGCGTCTATGGTATTGACTGGCACCCTGATGTGTCCTGTGTTCCTAATTTTAATTTTTGATCAAGGCTTCATATGTGTTAAAATATAAAAAAATAACTACCCTGCTAATCTTTAAAAATAAAAATAATTTTAACTCTTAAAATAAGATTTATTTATTCAGTTTTGTTTTGTTTCAAATGTTATTGATATTTTTTGCAAGTCTGCCACTTATGTAGACATCATCAAAAACGTCACCACTATCGGGAACGAAATTTCCGGGGGAATTTTATCTTCGATTATAGAATGCAGAACGAATTAGCAATTGTTTTTTGTTTATATTTTTGGGTCTTGTACTTCTTTATTGAACTCTCAAAATAAAAATAGAAGTGACATAGATAATTGGGCATTTTAAGCATTTGTTTTTGTCTTTCGTTTTGACAGTTCAATACAGCAGAAAATCTTAGACTAACATCATTACAATGTCATTAATGTGTTGTCAGTATTTGATGTAAGTAAGTACGAAATTATAAGTCAGACATGACTCATGCGTCAGATTTGAGTCATATCTTATGTAAATCATGACATTGAATATCAATATCACGATGATATCATCGTGATATTAATGTGTTCACGAGGCTTTGAGGTAAATTATTATTCATAAAAATAATGGGATACTAAATTCTCTGACTTTATTTTGTATTTATGACGAAAGATCGAAAACTAATTCTTGTAAGATGCAAATCTTAACTGAAAACGAGATTTAAATCTATTTGCATGCGATCAAAGAACTTATTAATGTTAAAGCGAACTAAGACTATGATTTTACTCCATTTGTAACCCTGGAAATGGACTTCATTCGACTCGATCTCATTCACTCGGTGAAGTAGTGAGTCCAAATCTAGCTACCTCTTCAAATTCCAACTTGCTAAGTAACAAAAGATTCTAATACTTTTATATTTAATACAAGTTAGTTTTTAACCGTTTTCGTATTTTTAAATAAATAAAATTCACGACTGGATCACACGAACTTTCTCATGTAGTGCAAAGCTATTTTATGTATTAACTTAGCTTGAAAATTTTAGCTTTTGGTCATCTGATGTGTGTAGGTATTGAGAGATATGCACAAATAAGAAAAATAAATATTTTTTTAAAACGTAAACACTTTTTGGATTTTTTTTTTTTTGAAAAATAATTTTTTTTCCATATTGGGTCAATGATTTGTGTTTTTTCAAAATTTTATTTTTAGATGTTGATAAATATTAGCCATCTTCAAAATGGCATACCAATTTTTTTTTTAAATCGTTTGAAATTTTTTTAATAAAAAAATATTTTTTTAAAAAAACAGCTATTTTTGAAAAAAAAATTCTAAAAATTTATAGTTATTGAAGAAATCATATCAAAAAGTTTAATCAAAATCGTTAGAACCGTTTTCGATAAAATTCGAATAACTAAAAAATTTTGTATGGGAGGTACTCGTTCTAGATCAGACATTGAAAAACAAAAAAAAAAATTACATAAAAATCATCTGTACCAAATTTGAAGAAAATCCGTCCACGCGCTTGGGCGGTGGAGAAGTGTGCAGATAGACGCACAGACGCACAGACACACAGAAGCACAGACCGACGACGGACAGCATGACGAAAACCACTTTTTTGGACTTCTCCATCATCGTAATGTTGGTTTTGAATAAAACCTCAAATACTTGCCCTATAGAGCAAGTAAAAATCTAATTTTAGTAAAATGAATCCTTTACTTTTATTCTAGAAATAAATTAATAAATATGGTATAATAGAGCAAAACAATTTCTACAACATCTTATTGCATCTTCTAAAATATTAGTTGTTTAGTATTTTAATTGCACTACCATTTTCTATTTCTCTTAAAAATATTATTCTTTGATCTGAGATTCTAAGCACACAACTTTTGTGTTAATTTCCAGTGACTTAAAAGTCAACCAATTTACATTCCATTTGTGTTACGCATGTAAACTGCATTTTTCTTGTCAGTTACAGATATACAATTGTAGGTAACTTTTATTTTTTTCATATCATCAACGCAATTATAAACAAAAGAGAATAGATGTTGAAATCGGTCCAAGTGTTTTCAAAATGGTAAATGCGAAACAATGGCGCACCTAACCTAACACGTAAAACTTCGAAATAAGATCGTCGAGGGGGCCTTATATCGCTAACGCGTATGTATGACAAATAATGGCATAGCATGCATACGGTCATATCAAACTATTCACACAACATTATTGTTTTATTGCAAAAGCACAACCTAGACGAGGAAATCAATTTGAACAAAAATAATTGTGCCTCCATTTCAGGGGAATTTACGAATAGTTTAATTGGGGATATAACGGTGTTGATTGTTATTTTAAAAACTAATGGAAATTATGTGTGTTTAGTTAAATTATTATTTGCATTATTTCTTTGTTGGGTATGTGTATGTATTTGTATTTAGAATTTTGAAAAAAATGAATTGAAAGGATATACCGATTACATTCGTTTTAAAGTTCTGTATACTGAAAACAGGGGCGGTCAATGCATTCCACATTCGTGTGGTGCGGCTTAGGAAAGAATCTCTGTATTTGACTGTACGTCCGAATTTGGGCTAAAAAGTAAACAGATGAGCATTTCTCTTTCATCTACGAAGAAAACCTAAGCATTTCTTTGCGTTTTTGGCGACAACGAATATGTGTTCATTCCACAAAAGGTGGTTTGTAACACACATATCGAGAATAGAAAGGTGTACGATTTGAAATGAGAAATGACAATCCATAAAAATGATGTGGTAAACGGGGAGGGTCTTGCTTTAACGATAGAAATCCCCATTATGTGTCTGAAGCATTAATTTCTATGCGGTTTCTTGTTCCCCATTGGCCAAACCTCCCAAGTTCGGAATTAGTCATATTTTGCGGCTGAAGTTCCACATTTGAAGAAAGTGGGGTGTGAGTCAAGAAACGAATATAAAAAGCTTGGTGTACTATCATTAACTATCATTAACTATATGAAACTATCAGTGGATTAATAGTTTCAGAAAGGAGTTCATTAATAAACAGTAAGGAAGAAAATTGGAGACAGAATGGAACCCTGAGGCACATCAGTGTTTTTAATTTCGTGGGTTTGAGATACGACTTTTACTGAACGATTCGAGAGTTGCGTATGAGTAGTTTCTAACCATGTGAAAAAGAGATTAATCAATACCAGATGCACGAATTTTCGATAAAACAGATTGATGTTAAACTCTATCAAACGTTTTTGAAATATCAAGTGCAATGAAAACCATACTGCCGGTGATTAAGAAGTTTCCCTTTTTCAAATTTTTCCAAAGTTGATAAATATTTATCAGTATTTCCATGACCTTGGAAAGAAAATGGACATAAGTGCAATCGGCAGATAGTTAGTTGGTTTGCTAAGGTTAATTTAGACAGTGTTAAAGGTTATGTTAAATTGAGTTATACTGGAAGTTCAAGAGCATTGAGCACATGTATGCTTCGTGGAGTAGTATCAGAAGAGGTACTAACCAGACATTTTGTTATGGACTTTGTTGTTTTGTTCACTTTTCCTGCTTTTATATAACATAAATACCAAGATTTCAAATAAATCGTTGAAAATTACTGCAAATTATAAATAATGGGGGTATTCATGAAACCTCGTAAACCTGGTAAAATAGTAAATCTGGTAATTGAACTGTCAAATTTTCTACAGGAAATCTCTACCAGAATATTATTGTAAACTTTTCCACACAAATTTCTTTAATAAAAGTTTACCATCTGGAAATGGTAATAGTAGAAAACTTTTAACTTTCCATTTTGGTCATTTTAGATATAACCAGCCACTAATTATGTAGCTAGTTGACTAAGACAAGGATTTTCTTCAAATAATTCAAGTAACAATACACAATTTACAAACATTTACCCAAGTTGATTTAAGGGGCGTTCATGAAACATGCGTGGTAAACTTTCTCATTTTACCAGATGGAAAAGTGTACAAGGTTTCATGAATATTCCTAATACATTTTTTGTAATTTTCTATTTGAAAGCATTAATATTAATGAATACATTTTTCCTTCTTTTCAGACATGTCATAATGGAGCCAATGACCGCTCTGGTACTAGCATTTCAACTAATAGCATTATTCTCAATAGCAGGCGCTTTGGTCTTATACTTGCTATGCAAAGTCCGATCGACGCAAGTTAATCTTTCTGAACAACAAAGTGGCACCGTTCTAGTAACAAGTGCTGATAGTGCTCTGGGACTTCAACTGTGCACCCATTTAGCAAATAGAGGATGTCGAGTTTTTGCTGGAATGAAAGATCCTATTGATTCGATTCCTGCTAAACTGCTAAGAAATTGGATTAAAATGAAAGAGGTCAATATTGAACCTACTCAAGGTTCCATCACTTTAATGCAATTAGATGTTACCCGTGAAGATATTTTACGTGAAGCCACAGAAGCAATGGGATCTCACTTGAATGCTGGTGAACGAGGAATAAGTGCAGTTGTAAACACAAGTGGATGTATTTATCGTGGAAGAATTGAAAACCAGGATGTGCAACAATGGGAAACAATGTTAAAGACAAATATATTAGGATCGTTGAGAGTTGCTAAGGCTTTTGTTGGTTTACTTCGACCAACTCGTGGACGTATTATCTATCTTGGTGCTGGAAATGATGGTGAAGAACTAGTAGCATTCAATGCATCTCGAGTTGCCGTTGAAAAGTGTGCAGAAGAACTTCGCAAGGAACTACAGCCGTATGGTATAAGTGTAGTAGCCTTGGACACAAATGGTGTACCAGCTGATTCTCTATTTCGAGCACCGATACCGCATGGTAAGTAAAATTCTTCTTTTTTTTAAATATTTAAAACAAAATTGAGCTTAATTTGTATTTTTGTTTGATTCCAAGTTATATCGGACTGCGAGGGTGCCCCAACACAGTACTCAGCTGAAGTTCTTACTTCCAGTGCCTTAACAGCCATCGAACACGCTCTCTGGGACATCCGGCCAAATGAGAGATACCAATTAGCGGTGCCACAAAACAAGTATAATATAACGTTGCCATGCAGGTCATCTTTCCGTCTAAGAATGGACATGAGTGCCGTACAGAAGGTCTAATTTAGTTTTAGACTTTTTCGTGTTGAAAAAAAATCTTAAATCGACAAGAATTTTGTGTCACTGATGGTGGCGATCAAACAATTTGATTGCAAAACAAAAACTGACCAAAATTCAAAGACGAAAAAAGTTGATTGATTTATGATAAATTTATTATTAATCTTATTTAATTCATAAACATACTTATGTATAATCTGTTGGAATTTGTATATACCTACCTACCTTACCTATTATAGCCAAACATTATTTGTAAATATTTTATTAAAAAAAGCAAAAAAACATTATCATTGTGTTAATTTTATTATTATCTATTCTTTAAAACAAAATTGTTTTCTTCTTTTCAAACCTTTTTATTGGAAAAAGTAATAAAAGGACTAATAAAATAAATTTATGTCATTATTGTTTTATTTCAAATTCTAGATAAACAATTTTAATCCTCTGTTGTTTGACGTAGGTCAAATACTGCAATTGAATATATTTGTTACCCCAAATCCTGAAATGGCATTTAGGGGCCAAAGTTTTTTTTATGTCATCTAAAAATCATTCTGGGAAAGCTTCCATAACTCAAAAGAATCGATATTTCTATTATAATGCAAATGGTGTTTGTGATATGTAATAGAATTGGTTTATATTCTAGATTAATAAATAAAATTAGTAGTAAAATGTAATTGAAAATCAAGCGTCATTCTGGGAACGTCTGTTTTAGGAAGAATAAAGATTAAAATTATGATTTTTTTGTCGGTATTCTCATGCAAAATTGAGACCACTTCACAAAACCTCAAAAAGATTTTGTTTGAGTTTGTCAGAAAGAAAATAAACGATAATAATGATCAAAACGTCATTTTGGGGAACGCTTTTAAGCTATAAATGAGTTATGCAGTATTCTCGAATCAAATCTGCATATTTGTTGGTATTTTAAGTAAGAATCTAATGCAAGTATGGCTTATAGTATATGGAGTCGTATCATACAGGATGATGGGCAAATTTGTATGACAAACGGGTGTAGATCCAACAGAATTGAAATGCATTTCAAATGAAAGCTTATTATTAGTACCTTCTTGCTTTCTTGTCAAAATTACAGTCTTTTCGTTACTGCAGTTAATTAGCTAAGAACATGAAATGCCTTAAGTATTTTAGCTTACAAAAGTACTTTGACTGTAAGACTACAATCAGTAGTCAGTACTAAAATACTGACTGTACAGTTAATAAGAGCAGATATTTGACCAAAAGGTAATTAACTGCAGTACTTTTAGTTACACAACAGTGCAATGAAACACTTAAAGCAGTCAAAAAGGACTCCAGTTTATTAACTTTAATTCAATAAATTGCGTTCAGTATTTTAGTACTGACTGCTAACTGCCTACTGTTCAGTAAAGGTACTGTTCAGTTCAAAATAGTTACAATACTATCTTGCAGTTAAATTTAAAGTCAATTAATCTCAAATGAGTTGACAGCATTTACAGAATCAAGCTCACGTCTTAAAATTTTCAAAATTTCAAGATGAATATTTGTTTGACCTGTATTACAGCCTCGCCTGTATCAAGTGCAAAAGAGAAAGGTAATACAAAATTCATACTGTTTTATTTCTTTTCACTTTTGCACTTCAAACAGCCTCATGCGAGGCTAAACATGCGGGCGTGTAATATACAGCATTGGCCAAATGTATTAGGCACCCTCATAAAGTTGTTATATTTTTATAACGATGAATAAAAAAAAACAAAGTATGCAGAATTGTTGAAAATCTTTTTTTACTAAAGAAAAATTAATATTTAGTGTTGCCACCCCTCATTTTTATGACAGCTGCTATCCTTTTATGCATAGACCTTACCAGCCTACGGCACTCATCTGAACTTATTTTGTCCCATTCTTGTTGATGTTGTTGGGTACTTTCGAATGTTCCGTTTTAAAATTAAAAAAAAAAAAAATTAAAATGTTTCAGAGAATAGAGTGAAAAATTGAGGGTGCTTAATACTTTCGGCCAAGGCTGTAGGTCTTAACGACTGCTTTCTACGATCGTATTTGACCTATATGTCACTTTTTCCTTGGTTATCGATGTTTTGCCTCTCGTATCGTTATTCGTCATATGGGCTTTGGGGAATTTTTTAACGCTTAATCTAATAATTTCAAAACAAATTAATGGCTCTTTATATGCATACTTTGAGTTTCAGTGCAACAGGTACATTTTTACTGTTAAACCACATAAAATAATAGTTTTGAGCTAATAATTGGCTTGAACTACTTTTCTTCTTGATTTTCTGGGTAAATAAAACATTAATACACAAATTTGAACATTTAGCCATTATTTAAAATGTGTTTTCAGTAAAGAATATACCTGTTGCAGTGAAACTTAAAGTATACAAAAAAAGGACGATTACTTAACATAAAGACATCATATCGTCTTGGTTTCATTTATTTCAGGAGATAAATAGCTTCCATTGATCCTGGGTATGATCTCATAAAGTCAATTATTTTAAAAGATATAACCAAAAAGACAGAAATCCAAGATGGTTGAGGATTTTTTTCCAAGATGGCGGTTTAGCCAAAGTGGGGTTGTAATTACATTTCTGATATGAGTAAGATAATTGTTGCGAGAAATTTCAACAAATTTTCAGTCTGTTAAATATTTTGTCTTTATTGCACCGAACTAAATAGAGTTTACCAGTTTTTAGAGTTATAACGCCTTTTCGCCAACTGTAGCTCGGTAACTGTAGGACTTAGAAAAAAATTGTATATGCAAAAAGTTGTCCAGTTCGATTCTTAAGAAGGCTTACTTTGACATTTTTTTCATCAAATTAATTTGAACCGAGTAATAAAAAAAATGAACTTTCTTGCTTTGATTACGTCATAACAAAAAAGCCCTAAGTTTCTCAGAGGTACACCGGGTATTTTCGGATTCAACACCTTTTTTCAACTAGAAACCATCAAAATATTTCGTCTATACCGAAAATTTGGGTTCAGGTCAAAAAGTCAATTTTTTTCCCCAGACTTAATAATTTTTGTGATGCTAATTGACATTTCAAATAAAGATTTGAGTTTCATTCTTGCCTTATTCCACTGACAGAATTGCATGCGAAGAACTTACTAGTGTGAATGCTCTTATGCTCTTTCTGGATCCAAAGAATAAGAAGATTTCTTATTTCGTATTTTTAAGGACGAACTATAATGACATTAAGCGAACTTAAGTTAACGTCAAAACCAAACGAAAACGTTAAATCAAACATTGCCCATAATAGCTTAAGGTAACCTAAGCAAATGTCAATAAACTTCAAATTCGAGAGAAATCGTATTTGAACTTTAATGGAAATATGTTTTTTTTTTATTTATTTAAATATAGAGGATCCTTTTTGTCATAAATTACAAAACAAACAAAACTTATAAGATTGGATAAATAATATTTTTGTTGCTCCACTGTGCAGCCATTTTTTACAAATCTCTTTGTAAAATGAACATAGAAACAGGGAAAAATACAGTTTGACAACGCGCTCAAAAATAATTAATAAGAGACAGCAACATGGCTTCAAATGGGTTTTAAATATGATATTTACGTAAGTTCAGAGAAATTTTGATGGCTCTTGCATTTGTAAATGGTCTCAAATAAGGTCAACTGTTCTCCTAATTCAGCGATAGTTTTTTTTTAATATTTTTTTTTTAAGTTTAACTGAATTGGTCACTGTGGCGTATGCGTAATTTGTTTTATTGAAAATTTTATATGTTAATAATTTTTTTTTTCTTTTCATTGTTCATGATTTTTATTTTACTTTGAATAATTAATATTACGAGAAAACATGATTAATACCTACTTTGTTATCAGTTGATGGGTTTTGGAGACTTTTCTAAGAGTGCATTTTTCCACAAGCAAAGGGAAAAGAGTATTATTTTTGAAAGTCTTAAGGGTTAAGACAGATAATTTATAAAGCACTTACATCATTGCAAAGAGAATTTCATTCTGAATTCATAGCTGTAAACCAAAAAATTCTTTTGAACTTAAATTCTGTTGGTTTCAGAGGCCAAATGCCAAATAAAATAAATATTGTGGCACGACTAGTTCACGAAGAACCAGGGCCTGATTTTGACTGACACTCTCAAACATTTCCTGTTTGGGTGTAGTTAGCAGGAATGGAAGGGACCTGTCGATTCCGAAAAGATAGCTGAGATGCACTTTTTTTGACAAGCAATACTCTTGGAGGTTTTGTGAGTTATTCGCAAGAGGCAGTATCCCTGAAAAGGAACAAGATATCATAGACTGGAAATCGAACTTAGACCTCCTTCATCGCACTAACCATAACGTCGAGGGCCAAATGCCACCAAATGTCAAAATGTGCCATTGGTTTAATGCCTCTGAAAACAAACTTAACTTAATAAGCTCATTGTCATGATTCATGAACTTAAATTCATGATTCATTGAAAGATGTAAGCTTTTTTTTTGTATAAAACACTAACGAATTATAATTCTAAGGTTTTTGTACATAATTTGTAAATAAAACGTTTTGATAAATTTGTATAATTATTTTTATTGCAATCTAAATTTGTTCTTAATTTTTATAGAAAAATATTTTTCTTTATAAATTCATTATCTAAAAGTAAATTCGTTTTCTTACAGAAGTTAGAACCAATAACGCCAAATAGATGGAAACTAATTTTTGCATAAAATTATTATAAATTCTAATTTAATGAGATAAGATTATTCATATTTTGATATAAAATCATAACGCAGCACAGAAGCTCTCAAAATGTCACCGGCTGATGCAACTGGTTTATCTGGTGTTTTTCCGGGTAAATGAACAAGAACATCCGCACCAATAATGCTTTGTAGTCTGCTGCTAATCTGTAAATTAATGTATAAATTAAAAAAAGAGAAAATATTTAAAGAATTGTTATGATTTATATACTTGATTGCCATTAACTGAAGCATAGAGACGTCCATTTTTACTAGTTACTGAAGCACGAACATATTCTGGTCTTGGATCAAGGTCTATATTATCATTTTGAAGCTGAAAATATATATTTTCATTTAGTGTAGAGTCTTGGCACTATGAAAGGCACCTTAAAAATGACGCAATAGTTAGAAGATGAAATTAAACAAAATAGAT
This sequence comes from Meliscaeva auricollis, assembly GCA_948107695.1. Taxonomy (NCBI): domain Eukaryota; kingdom Metazoa; phylum Arthropoda; class Insecta; order Diptera; family Syrphidae; genus Meliscaeva; species Meliscaeva auricollis. The sequence goes on along the minus strand of OX403617.1, from coordinate 46,367,535 downwards.
GTGTTAAAATTAAATTTTGGCAAGGAAAAACTATAATTTAAATATTAAGTTTTTATGACTTTCTATAAGGTTCGTTCGATGGGCACTATGGCGCACTAGATTCGCACTTAAGACTATAGTGTTGAAAGTCACACTTAATTTTGCCTCATTGCATTGGCATTGTGCCCGATGCAAGCTCTCAGTGAGCTCTGAAATGCACCAGATATTTTTTGTTGAGGAAAAGAAATCAGTACAATATTTTAAATCAGCTGTTGGTAATGATATTATTTTAAGTAGAAAAATGTCATGACAGTATTTATGACTTTTAAACAATGTCAGCGGGTATACAAACCATAAAAACCGTTATATTTTGTATACTATCTAGTGTATTTTAAGGTTTATACAAAAATTGCAGATACCAACTGCAATTTTTGTATAAGAAAAAAAGTGTACGAAGTTATAATCTAAAAGGATGGCAAAATTTCAAGCTCTTCGATGAATTTTCTTTTCTAAACTCTTTCGAAACACACAGTACCAACAATCACTCGAAGAATCTTGCTCTCAAAGAAATCAAGAAAATTCTCATTTAAATATTTTAAGGCCCATACTTCTGCCACATACAGCAGGGCTGGCATGATTTTGGTCTTGTATAGCGTTGTCTTGGTTCTTTGATAGAGAGTTTTACTATTTAAATGGCTTCTGAGACCAAAGCCAAGGCATTTGTATAATTCGTCTCTATTCCCACTATCATACGCGACTTTAAAATTGATATAGAGGTGGTGAGAATAGATCTGAAATTTGACCACACTGATGAGAGCCAGTCAGATTGTTGACATTGATAGTTTAAAGCGATAAAACAATATACAACCCATAGGAATTTGTATGCGACGTTTATGATGCTAATTCTTCTCTAGTTTGCACTTTCCAGAGCGTTTCCTTATTTGTAGACGGGGCACAATATGAAACCTTGTCATTCATCGGGTATTCAGATTATACAGATTAGTTGGTGCATAATCTCTATTAAAATATCTCCACCTGTTTTGAACTATTCGGCTGGTAAACCATGCGCACTAATAGTTTTTTACGATTTAAGTTTGGCAGTCGCTAACCGTACTTTATTTAGGTCGGGTGGACGGAATTGTTGGACATCGTCAGTCGTCCAGGTTAATGGGCGGAATGTTGGCCGTTCAGCAATCTACAAAAAGTTTCCTTCCAGATCCACAGCACTGACTGTGTATCTACTAGCATATTCGCCCTGTCATCTCGCGCAAGCTGGATATGGTGCCTTTGGTAGATCTTCTTACCTTTTGGTAGAGTTTTCCAACATCTGCCCTACTGGTTACACCCTCAATAGACTCAACCGCCAGCTTCTCATGCTCCCTCTTTTTTGTGCATGGGAAATTGGCATTCCTCTTTTTTTTATGGCTGCAGAGCTCTCGGGCTGCTCTGTCAGCGGATATAGCTCTATTTAGGATTTCGTGGTATACCTTCTTCTAAGCTAAGTGGCGTAATAGATATCCGCATTCATACTCGGGCCACTACCAAAAAGTGATCTGAGTCTTGCTTGCTCTTCGGGACGATCGAATATTCAAGTTATTTGAAGCGTGCCTGGCGTCTATTACAAGTTGATCAATTTCAGAAGCCCTAAACTTTTCTTCGTAAGGGAATTCGATGTTTGCTTGAAAACAAACCAAGAGTCTTATACAGTCGGTAACTTTCCAAGAAACTATTTGAGAGAATGATTATAGGAATGCACCGTTTATCTTATATCTAGTAAGAAACTATTTGAGAGAATGATTATAGCAATGCACCGTTTATCTTATATCTAGTAATAAGTTCTCAAAATAACTCAAAAAAATTCCATTGGGCAGGTTCGGGAAACGTTAGGTACTAAATATTTAGTCAATTTCCTGTCTGTGAATGGTCACCTGTAAAAAAATCCTTCGAATTTAACAACTGACCAATCACAGACCCGTAAATTGATTAAATATTAAGTTCCAAACTTAACTTAAAACTTATTCAAACAAATGCCTGGTTTCACCTGCGCTTTTTTTTATGCTACTTCAGAATTGTCACCTTAGGAATTTTAACATAGCTTTAAAATTTTCCATATTTTATCTTAAAACAATCATTGTAAAATGGACACAGTTCTCAAAAAGTAGGCGGATAATTAAAAATAAAATAACTCATTTTTAATGAATTAAATTGAATGAAGCGCAAATTTTAAGTATTAGGAAAACAATGGGAATTACTCACAGTTACTTGGATTGTCGCCAATTCGCATTTGTCCCTCTCCCAACCAGAAGCCCAACGAATAGCTGGTAATGCAAACAAATGAAATGTAACAAACGCTGAGACTGGATTTCCTGGCAGACCAAAGAAATATTTTCCTTTACTTGAATTTGATGCAAAAGTCATTGGTTTTCTACAATAAAATAAAAACATTATACATAACAGAACAAATAAGATGGCTTATAAACAAAACAAACTTACCCAGGTTTCATATTGATTCTGCCAAAATTAATCTGAAAACCTAGTTTCTCTAAAACTGGCTTAATATAATCTTTATCACCCATTGAAACACCTCCACTGCAAATAATGAAATCTACTGATTGATAAATGTCCTCAACTGCAGCTTTAAGCGATTCGAAACTAAAATGTTATATTAAAAACAATTAATTAAAATTTACATCATGTGTACTGAATCATTGCTTACTCGTCTCTCAGGACGCTCTTCATCATGCATTCGAAATTAAAATAAGCTAGCAATTCTTCCAACATGGTTGTATTGGAATCGTAAATTTTACCCGAAACATCCACATCATCAGGAGCTAGAAGTTCACTTCCAGTCGAAATAACAGCTATTTTTGGTTTCTTAAATTGAATAGTTTTTCCAACAGAAGCTAAAATTGATTTGACAACAACTTCGGAATGATCAGCGCTAGGAAAGAGTTGGGTGCCTTTTCTAAGGTCACATCCAATTGGTCTAAAAAAAAAAGGAAACAATATATTTTTTGATGAAAACAAGTAAGAATGTTTTTATGTACCTTATGTCTAGATTAGTTTTAGGTTCAACCAGAATCTCTACTAAATCTTCAGTTCCTAGTTTTGTAGTACGCAAGAGCTTTGTATCTTCTACTTGAATAACACAATCTGCGTGATTTGGAATTGGAGCTCCGGTGTTTATTTTGAAACATTCATCTTCTTGAAGTTCATAGTCGGATACCTTTTAACAAAATGGCAAGCATATTAAAGTAAATCTGAAAAGTTGTTAATTGCATCTCCATTCTTAAAGTTTAGATATTTGAAAGTTTCCCCAACTGATTATTTTTGTCGAGCATTAGAACCTTCTTCGTGACTGCAATTGGTTAATGTTGATTTTAGAATTTCTAAAGCCTAGCTTACTGCCTAGAAACTGTCCAAGTTGAGTGCAGAAAATTTCTTCTCATTCTCAATCAATCTGACAACGAAAATCGTAGCTACAATTTGAGATAACTGTCAGGCAAAAATTAATATTTTTGTGTTAAATTTGTAATTTGTATGAATTTCGGGTATTCTTTGTGTTCCGTGCTGGGATTTTACATAATAATAATATCTGTAGTGAAAAAAGTACATTTCAGTGACAAAAAGAGAGAGCTCGGGTAAGTAAAAACAAGCAAGATTTGACATATATAACGTACAAGTATATGTTTAAGGTAGCTTCTGACCTCACTTAAGTTTCGATTTCACTTGAGGAAATCCTGAAGTGAAGACCTAACCATTTAAATTTAGATTTGTTTCATTTATTTTTTCACGGATATATGTACATATAACAGTGCTATGTTTTCCCAAAATTTTAGAAATTTATATCATGTATTATGCAGTGTGCATAATACACGGCTGGGGGAACATAACGTCAATGCTTGTGGTCCACTCATATCTCATTTCCAAGAAAAAAGCACACAAATTAAAAATGTTCAAGAGATCATTCGTCGTGGTCGACTCAGAAGTGGAGTAACATAATGTGAACTGACTGTTGATGCTACTATTTTCAACTAACAAGTGAAAACACGTGTTAATCAACCAACAGAAACATTTGTATCTTTCTTTTTATCTGTACATCTGTCTCACTTTTTATATTTTCTCTATTTCTATTTTTCCAAGCAACTTTTGAACTCAACCGTTTTTGTTAGTAAAAAGTTTTTCACGAGAGATTTTTCATGGTGAAAGTACAACACTGTATAGTCGAAGAGGGTCTCGGAAGTATGTGAAGCTTCAACTTAAAACAGAATATGATCTAAGATTCACCAAAAAAATACAGCAAAACATGGTGGATCTAGTATCATGATTTGGGGTTTTTGTTCATACCATAGTGTTGGTCCAGTATGTTGTATTAAGGATTAAATGTACCACCATTATTACGTTCAATAATTTTTAAACATCATGCTTCTTGATTCCGAAGACAAAAAGGCCGTAAAATAGGTCTTTTAGAACGACACCGACCGGATACACACCTGCCAAACAGCTTAGCAGTGGTTTCGAGACCAAAACATTGAGGTTATGTTACAGGTCCGTACAATTGTCCGACCTGGATTTTATTCATAATCTGTGGGCTCATATACAAAAAGGAAGTTATGAGTAAAAACAAAAAAAAATAACAACGAGTTGTGAGTCGTAGTTGAGCGGTCATTAAAAACGATTCCGAACAAAAGGTCACAACCACTTGTTGTCTTCAAGAAACGCAGTTTGGAGACTGCTGATATAACCAACAAAAGGCATGCCACCATATATTGTTAATGCTCAATAGCTGTTCGAATAGTACTCAGTAAAATTCTTATTTCGCCCATTGGTTATCGCGCTTAGAAAAACAGCACTGCTATTTTTTTATCGACGATTTTTGAATGAGTGTTTGTTGTTTTAATGTTATTAAATCACGTTTTATTCTACTATAATCGTTTTTTTTATTGCTTTTTATTTTGTATTCCTGATTATTGTTTTATACTGAGGTGCACTGCAATTTTTTTGACCGCAGCTAAAAAATTACTAAAATAAACTAATAATACTTTAAAAAAAAAGTGTAACTTAATATTTTAATCCAACATTTCTTATGACACCATAAGTTAGAGCCGTTTTACAAAACAAAATATTTTTATAAATACAGTAAATATTTACATGTGTTAAAGGACTTAAAAAAATGGTATGCCACTTTTTAAATATTGTTTATCAACATCTAAAAAATAAATTAAAAAAAAAAACAATACTCATTTTCGATAAAAACTATATTTCAAAAAAGAACAAATATTTTTTTTTAATTTCAAAAAAGCAATTTTTGAGAATTTTGTTTCTAAACTTTATTTTGGAAACTTAAAAGAATTTATGTAAAAAAAATCGTTGAAATTGAGTGAGTCATTACAGATTAAAAAAAAAAAAAACGGTTCTATGGCAGGTACCGTTAATAATGATTTTTTGTAACCAAATTTTGTGGAAATATGTGTAAACCGAGTCCACACATGTGTGCAAAGTATTATTGAATACTATTACATAGTTCAGATTTTATGGATTTTTCCGTTCTCCCATACAAATGGCAGCACTAGTCCGACGCACGGTCAACTCCGACACTATAACTGTAGAGAGCCCTGAATTTCTCTATTTTCTTGGTTGTAGTTTTATCATACATTCTCATCATACATTTTATCATACATTCTCGCTTCTGCATAAGAATCATTTCAACTTCGTCTGAATTTTGTTACAGAAATGCGGGTTTTTTTTATGACTTTAATAATGAGACACTATTGCCGCCTTAAATTTGTAAATGAAGTTTTTTGTATGGAACAAATGTTCTTTTATTGTTCAAAAGACTGTTAAAATTTTAAAAGAGCTTGGTGAAATCGACGGATAGTCTGTGTAATAACTTTTTCGTTTCATAAAAAGGAGACCTTGTGTCAAATCCGATAATTCTGACTTTTTGCTAGTAGTTTCTGATGTTATATTTTCAACCTCGATCGCTTAACTCAAAATTAGCAAGAATCGAGAATATGAAGCCACCACCGGAGATAAAAAATCCTCTATATGAAAAATAAATTAGGCGCTTACTCTGAGCTTTGTCTCTTTATTGCTGTTTCTTTGGCAAAATTAAGAAATTGAGCCGATTATATTGAAAAAGGAAGCTAGTTATTGTGGTTATTATTAAATGCATTTTAATTAGTTTGATTATCTACATAATTACAATTTATATTGCTCTTAATGCCAAGTTCCGATATTATTTTAAAAGTAATAAATCAATTTCATAATAATAAAGTTGATAGCACCACAAGCACAATGTTTACATTTTTATCAAATCAACTCAACGCGATATCTGATAAAAATCAGCTAACAAAAAATGTTTCAACTTCATAAACTATGTTCCTCTTCTCGCTTGACTGCTTCAGAGATTATCTGAAGTATGTATGTATCATCACGGTATTGAATAATGTCACATGCTTACAATTTATTTTTTTTATTTTCAAGTCGTTGCCAAAAAAATCTTACCTCATCACCAGCGGCTATGTATCCAATGACTTTCTTTGCACCTGAAAATCCTGCCGACTTCATTGCATAGCCATCCTTTATCGATGCTCGAAATGGTGGAATATCAACAGGTGCCACATATTGGGACAGAAAGTTCGGAATAGTTCTTTGCACCACCACAATTCGAAAGATAATACCAAGTGCCTCATGAACGGGCAACATTGGAAACGGTGAATTCCGGTCATTGTGATCACCGGTTCCAGTTTTATGTGGACAAACGTGTCCTCTATCCATTCTGGCAAAACTTCCTTGAACTTCTTTGTGAGTTTTTTGGACTAAATTGAAATCATCGCCAATCAATTGCAGTGCATGGGGCAGAACTGCTCGGATCGATTCAAAACATTCGACTACTGCCTTTTCACTGCCCGGAAAATTGACAATCAGTGTTGTATTTAGTATACCTGTAACTGCTCGAGATAATGAAGCAAAAGGTGTCTTTTTGAGACTTTCCAAAGCCATTGCTAGCACCAGTTGCGGACATTCTTTTTGTATGACATCTTTAGTTGCTTCGGGTGTAATATCTCTGGGACCAAAACCGGTGCCACCAGTTGAGAAAATTGCTCGGACATTTCTAAGGGCATATCCATTGAGTTTACTACTAATTACACTACGTTCGTCGGGTAGAATTTCTGTTATGAATTGGCAATCGCCGAATGTTTCCTTAACCAATTCTACCAAACGTGGACCGCTCTTATCAACTGCTGTTTGCTGGTGACATGAATCACTTACTTATAAAGAGGAAACAAAGATTTACATTTGATTAAAGTAAATTTAATCTATTTAATTTTGTTTAAAGTATTTACTTGTTAAAACAACAAACACTGGTTGATCCATGTTTTCTTCGTACCTGTACTTGTTTGACTTTTGAGTTCTCACTTGTTTCAACTTTTTGACAGGTGGTTCATGAAAAAAAAACATTTGACGTGTTCATGTATTGGAGATCAAGAGACATTCCGAGATCTACAGATTGGATGAGAAAAGTTGGAAAGTGGGGCTGGTAAAACATCAGGGGTCGAATCCCTGTCCCCGCATATGAAAACTAAAGAGCGTAAACGTATATAATCTGTACAAAAAGATAAAGCGACAAATAGAAAATACGTTAATGTCCGCTCGTTTTCATAGGTGACGATTCTGCCCCAGAGATCGAACTTTTTCGCATACGAAAACGAGCGAAAGTAAACGTAATTGCTTTTTACTGCTCTATCTTTTTGTTCAGATTATATAGAGACAGCAATCGTCAATACGTTTACGTTTCTTCGTTTTCAGAATTAAAAGCTTGCCCAAACCAAAGTGCAACAGTGCGACACGACATGTGCGACGCGATTTTTATATGAAAAAGTTTTGCGATTAATACTCTCATATGACGCTGTTTAAATAAATTTTAGCGTTGTGGTGTCGCACTGTCGGACTTTGGTTTGGGCATGCATTAGGGCTTGTCGCACTGTCACCTTGCCTTGTCCTCCGATAAGGCAAGGTGACAAGGACACTCTGCGCTTTGTAGCATTTGGTGTGGGTACTCTCATATCATCCCGTTTCTGCGTGAACCTCGTAACTACATTTTTTTTTAAGATTTGGCTAAACGTTTGACATCGCTGGAAAACTATGAGAAAGGAAGATGAAAAAGTATAAATGGTGAAATAACCTCAATTAATAGGAGTATTCATGCAACTTGGTAAACTCTCTTGGTAAACTTGGTAAAGTACAATATCTGGTAAGCTAACTGTCATTTCCATACAAATTTTGACATGTTTACCACATTTTACTACGGTTGCATGAGTACCCTCTATATGTTTTAAGGCTTGCCCAAACCAAAGTGCGACCTTTGGTTTGGGCATGCCTTTACAGTTAATTTGATTTTTTTTTATTCAATCCAATCATTCAATTGCGAGAAAAACTAAAATTTCATAAAAAACTAAACAAAACTTTCTTTGTAGATACTTGGTTCACGCAGAAACGGGACGATGTAACGCTGTGCAAATAAATTTTGCCACTGTTGTGTCGCACTGTCGCACTGTCGCACTTTGGTTTGGGCAAACCTTAATTCTTAAAAAAAATCATATTTTTACACTGAATGCGACAATTTGTTCCTGACTATGTCCTTTTTAACCGAATTTGTTCTTCTATTAACCAACATTTTGTATAAATCCACTTTCCATTATATTATAGAAATCAGTGGAATTATCCAATTCCGGCTCCAACAAAAAGAGGCTATAGTGGATCGAATAAAAACGATAGTGTAGCTACAGCCTTAAGTATTGTTCGATTGGAATAATAAAAAAAAATACTTTAACCTGGAACGCGATTCTTTATCAACTGACACATGTCAAAAAATGACACCTAAATGGGCAAAATTCTACCTACCTTCTCATATTTATTTTAATAGAAAATAAACAATTTTAAAAAAACTCGCATCTTTGCTTCGGATTTTACTAAAATGTTTTAATTTCTCAAATTCTCTATTCGCTTACGCATCAGGTCGCATATAAAATCAAAAAACCATGAGTAGCACCAGTTCAGAATATAATGCAGAGCCCCTTCAGAGGGATGTATGTTGCTGGAATGCATTTTTATTGATTTCTCATAATTCATATCTTTATCTTATAATAGCCAATAGTTCAGCGTCCACGACCAGCACCCGAATTTCTTACCAAAGGCAGAGCAAACCTTCGCAAATGGCTAGGCAAGACTTTTAGAGTTGTTATAACCGATGGACGTGTTCTTACCGGCTTCTTCAACTGCACAGACAAAGATGCAAACGTAGTGCTCTCAATGTGCACTGAATATTTGGAAGAAGGCAAAGATGCAAGAGTCCTGGGGAATGTAATGATTCCAGGAAAGCATATAATCTCAATATCAGTGGACATGCCTGTTGACCCACCAATGACATCCAAAGAATTAACACAATGACTAGCACACAATTAAATTATTTTCTTTTGTATATTTATTAAACGATTTAAATAACAATTTAATTGAGTTTTGCAAATTTCTTAAGCTACAGAACGTTGGATGTGTTATTTCACTTTTTGCTTTTGTTCCAGTGGATCATAGCCCTGGCTAACTTTTTCCTTGAATTGTTCGTAGGTTCGCTTACGGTCGAAGTGTTTGACCCATTGTGATGGACAGGATTTTTCGTACAGTTTTCTTAGGTCGGCACACTGTTTAGGAACAGCTTCGCCACTTGTGGACTGATGACCGGGGGCATGAGCATCTAGGCAAGCCCAGAAATCATCGCGGGCTTTCCAGCATTTTGCTCTTTCGTCTTTGGTGGGGAAACTCATTTATGGATATCTAAGTTATTTGCCGAAAATATTGATACTTTTAAGACTTTTATTTTTCTGAAATAATTAGTAAAACTATCTTTATCTTACTTGCAATTTTGATCACATAACCTCTAATATTTACGAAAAAGAAATGTAGACAGCTGACATTTGACAGATGGTGGATGTTGAGTACAATAGTGAATCATGGGACATGGAAGTTCATTTCGTCCCACAATTCATTCTAAAGTTATTTTTCTGCAAAATAAAAACCGTTAAAATTTTTAAACAAAATAAAAACTGTTTAAGAGAATTCACATTGATTTAATCTTTTATTTGACTCCGTTGTATTTCTATAAATTGTTTTCTGCTTTAAGTTAACTTTTGGGAAAATCCCCCCCCCCCAATCTAAAGAGGGGGAAATAGACCCCCATTTTCCCATTTTTTTTTTTCCTTAAACAGACCTTGACAATGTTTGGCATAGGTATAGTTTATTTTAGGTATAAAATGTTAGCAATTTTTTTTATACAAAAAAGTGTGTTCACACACATCTTATTGTTAACTTTAATAATACTAAACATTTGACAAAATAACAAATAATCCAAATCAGAGCGGTTTTGCCGGGTTCCTAGATAATGCTTAATTTTGAGCTTTAGTTACTCTACTAAAAGCATTAACAAATGTAGACTTGGAGACTACAATTAAACAATCATCGAGACACATTTTCAAAAGCAACCACATCGATGAAAATTGTGCCAAAATAAGATTTTTGACAGTTTCGAACGTCTGAACTTTTGAATTGGAATATTTTAAAAATCTTCGGTCGAACTGCTTAAAAAAATAAAATGCACGACTAGATCGCACGAACTTGCTCATGTAGTCCAAAGCTATTTATGTATTAAAAAACTAAAAACTTTTGCTTTTGGTTATCTGATGTGTGTAGGTATTGAGAGACATAAACAAATAAGCAAAAATAAATATTTTTTTTTAATGCGAACACTTTTTGATTTTTAGATGTTGATAAATAACATCTTAAAAATGGCACACGAATTTTTTTTTTTAGACAAATCGTTTGAAAAAAAATTTTATAATTTTTTTTATTTAAAAGGCTCGATAGATTTTTCAAAAAAAAAAAATACTAAAAATTTATCGGTATTAAACAAATCATATCAAAATCGTTAGAACCGTTTTCGAGAAAACTCTAATAACTCAAAAATTTTGTATAGAGGAACTCATTCTAGATGAGATATTCAAAACTGAACCCGGGTTATGTCTTAATGCCCGGGGTTGCATAATATTTTAGGTCTATTTTGACTGGACTATTTATGTGAGACTTTCAGATTTTTTGTGTCAAAAGTTAAAATAGCTAAATACATGTTTTAACCTGAACTAAACCATAGCTAATCCACATAGCTTATCCACTACCATAGCTAAATTGCCGATTTCCGCAAGATAATTGAGTTTTAACCATACGGTTCAAGTATGTGCGGTCCTAATGGGTTCGGGCCCAGTCCCAACGCTGATGATAGGGTATTGTAAATATACTTTTTTCAGACCTGGATGTCTGACTCATACAAAATAATCCTTTTAAGAAATTATACTCTGTCTCACTTGATTACCAACATTCATTTTCGTATTTTTTTATTTTAAGATATTTTTCAAACTTTTCGGTTTTGGCTAAAAAAAATATGTATAAAAATATGTATAATATGTAAATAGGCCAAATTCAAGCTTTCTAGGAATTTGATTAATCCATCCCTTAAGGTCCCTTAGATCTATGGTAAATATTTAAAAGGAGGAACAAACAAAGAAATCACGTGTGAATGTCAGTTAAGCTAAAAACTTTACACTCTCTGTATAAAAATTAATGTCGTAAACGTCCGGAAGAGCCCGGAAGCATCCAGAAGTCTTCTTAAGCTGTTATATTGGGTCATGGTAGGTAGGTAGAGATGGCGGTCAAGCAAACCTTGTTTGTTTGACCCAATTGGCGCAGGATACGCCGTTTTGATACCAAAACTTATGAAACCTATGAGTTATAATTGGATTTATTTGAAATACATTTTTGATTGGTTTTAAAAAGGGAAAAACAAGTGTTAGGCAGTCCTAAATCCACTTTGTTGCATTTAGGAACGAGATCAAGTCTTTGATCTTTGATTCTAAGATGTTATCTATGACATTAAAGAATTCACTTCCCAGAGAGAGTGCTCTATTCCTAGCAAGGGCGGGACATTGACATAGGAAATGGAAGGCCGTTTCTTTTTCTTGCTGGTCCAAGCAGCTGCGACAATAAGTATTGTGCGGTATACCCAACTTTGCTGCATGTTCCCCTATCGGCCAATGTCCTGTGCACACCGCAACGATTCTGCTAATGTCTTTTCTGGGTCTAGAGATTAGGTCATATGTTTTGGATTTATTATAGGTGGGCCAGATTTTTCTGGATATGACGCAGCTAGTCAAGTTGTGCCACCTATTGTTAGCTTTTGTTAGGTAATTTAAGAAGATATCGCCCTTCATGACTCCTATGGGAATGTTAACTATTTCTGCTAGTGACTCATGAAGGGCCGATCCTTGCCTGGCCAGTTCATCCGCCTTTTCATTGCCTTCAAAACCACTGTGACCTGGGATCCAGATGAGAGTGATTGTGAGGCTTCCACTCAGCAATGAGAGTTCCTCTCTGCACTGCTGAACCAATTTGGAGGATGTCGTGACCGAAGCAATTGCTTTTATAGCTGCCTGACTATCTGTTAGTATAGCTATATTTTGGTTTTGATTTGGATTTACTCTAAGTAATTTGCAAGCTTCTTTAATTGCCAGCAATTCCGCTTGGAATACACTGGCAAAGTTTGGTAGTCGAAAGGATTTTGAGATATTGAGGGATTCATAGTAGACACCCGAACCGACCCCACAATCCATTTTTGAGCCATCAGTGAAACTGCAGGTGTCGAAGTCTCTCGTCTCAATGTCCTCTTCCCAGTCTGATCTCGACGGGAAGCTGACCCTGCAATTCATTACAGTATTCAAAATAGGGGTGCAGTAGTCCGTGGGTGTCAGAAGCATATTCGATGGTATTAAATTTGTTGTGTCACTGTGACCAAAAGGGTTTGCCTTCCAACTACCTGTTTCTTTTAGCCTTAAAACGCTACAAGAGACCTGGTATTTAATGTGAAGGTCTATGGGTAAGAGGTGCAAGAGAACGTTTAGAGCCTCAGTGGGGCACGACCGGAGGGCTCCAGTCGTCCCTACGCTTGCTGTTCTCTGGATTTTCTTAAGTTTGTTGATGTTATAAGCTTTACTAAGTGCAGGCCACCAAACAATGGCGCCGTAGGTAAGAATGGGTCGTACAACCGCTGTGTAAGTCCATAGAATCATTTTTGATTTAAGACCCCATTTTTTCCCAAAGGTTTTACTGCAGGCATAGAAAGCAATGCTCGCCTTTCTAACCCGCTCTTCTATATTTAGCTTCCAGCTCAGTTTAGTGTCCAAAATTACACCTAAATATTTGGCGCTGGAAGAAAGTGATAAGATTTGGCCGTTGAGCTGAGGTAGAGGGAAGACAGGGATTTTGGTTTTAGTTGTAAAAAGCATCAGTTCCGTTTTACTTTGATTAACTCCTAGGCCACAGCTCGTAGCCCAGTTGCTAACTTTTCTCAAAGCCGTGTCAGTCATTTCACTGATCACAGGTAAAAACTTTCCTGATACAAGTACAACCAGATCATCCGCATATGCCACTGCTTTCACTCCACTTCTCTCAAGCTTCACGAGGATATTGTTCATGACAAGGAGCCATAAAAGGGGAGAAAGAACGCCACCCTGAGGCGTACCCCTATTAACGCACTTAAAACAGTTTGAATTTCCTAAACTTGCTTGAATTCTTCTCTCTTTTAGCATTGAAATAATCCAACTTCTGATGTAGTCTTCTACTTCAAAAGTCACTAGGGCTTCGAGAATAGATTCGGTTAGGACATTGTTAAAAGCTCCCTCTACATCCAAGAAGGTAGCTAGGGTATATTCTTTAAAGTGTATCGAGTTCTCAATTGTTCGGACGACTTCATGGAGGGCTGTTTCCGTAGATTTGCCCCTCATATAAGCGTGCTGCGAACTAGCTAGAGGACATCTTTTAAAAATGTCTCTAATATGAGTTTCTAAGATTCGTTCTAAGGATTTAAGTAAGAAAGATGTTAAACTTATTGGCCGGAAATCCTTCGCAGATTCATGTCCTCTTTTGCCCACTTTGGGTATGAAAACCACTTTAACTTGTCTCCAAGACTTGGGCACATGATTAAGAAGAAGGCAGCCTTTAAAGATTTTTTCAAGCCATGGAACTGCTATCTCTTGCTGATTTTGCAGCATAATGGGCAGAATACCATCAGGGCCTGGGGATTTGTACGGAGAGAAGGTGTTAATAGCCCAAGCTATATTTTCTCTTGTTATCAAGGGGTTTACTTGCTCAGTCGTAACTGATAGCAAAGTGGGATTTATGTTCACTTCAGAGGTTCTATCAACGCACCCCGGAAAATGAGTAGTCATTAGTAATTCTAAGGATTCAGCTGGAGATATTGTCCAAGATCCGTCAGACTTTTTAAGAAACGAGGGATTTGAGTGTTCCATCGATAAAACCTTGCTAAGCCTGGCAGAATCCTTAATATCTTCTATGGAGTGACAGTATTCCTCCCAGCTTTCCTTTTTGGCTGATGCTATGCTACGCTTGTAGACTCTTAAGCAATCTTTATAGGGTTCATAGAATTTGTGTTTATGGCAGATGTTGAAGATTGTTCTAGTCATTTTCCTCAGATTAGACAAGTCTTCGTTCCACCAAGGGGGAAATCTTTTGCTACTATGTCTCACCGGACAAGAGACTTTAAAGGCGGTGATCATTGCTCGTTCAAAGGTCATTACCTTTGATTCAAGATCATCAACTGAATCTGTATTTATATTGGGTATATTGCGTAACTTTGCACTAAAAACTTGACCGAAATTCTTCCAGTCAGTTCTTTTGGGATTTCTATAAGGGGATGGGATTTTGGTTTCAAACTTAAGTTGGAACAGAATCCAACTATGGTCTGAAAAAGATTTTAAAGGGGATACTCTCCAATTTTCAACCTGCAAATTGGAGTTGCTATTTGCAATAGTGATGTCTAGTACATCCTCCCATCCTTCATAGTTTCTTGAACTAGGAAACGTGAAGGTTGGAGTAGTACCTCTATTGCAAAGAGTAAGGTTATTTTCAATGATATAATCAAATAAAGACTCACCTCGTTCATTGATCTCAGAACTACCCCAAAGAGTATGACGTGCATTTGCGTCACACCCGATGAGTAGGCTTGTCTTCATAGTACTGGCTTGAGTTGTCAGCCTACGTACTTCCTCCGGCGGTGACTGCTGGTCATGTGCCATGTACGCAGATGCCAAAAGTAGTCCTTCAGTATTTGAACCCTCTAATTTGACAACGGTCAAATCAGAGGTGCTAAGATTGGGACACAAAAAAGCTTTTAAGTGTTTTTTAGCTAAAATACATGTTCTTGGCTTACCTTGGCTCAAACTGACGGGCTTGTAAAAAAGGTCATATTGGCTGTCTTGGAGGCCTCTCACTCGGAGGCCATTAATCCAGGGCTCTTGTATGATGCCCACATCAAAGTTTTCCTCCCTTAGGAAAACTCTCAGGTTATCTGAAGCACATTTAGAATGCTTCAGATTAACCTGAACGACGTGCAGCATGTTTTTAATTTGTATTGGATTCTGCATCGTCAGTTACCAGCCTCTCGCCGGAGAACCCTGCCTCTTTGGGGGTATCGTCATCCTCGACGATATCCTCAACTAGGTTAGGGTCCGCTTCCTGACTTTGCAGAATCTTTATTTTGGCATTCCTAATGCCAAAACGGAGCTTAAAATCGGCTTTTTCGAGGGGCCCACGACTAACCTCGCAGATCCTCAGAAGGTAAGACGCGCTGTTCTTTTGCGGTTCTTCAGTCTTAATGACTGCCCAGTCATGCATTGGAATCAGCGGGTTTAACCTCTGGAGACTGCGGATCAGCTCCGTTCCGCTTGGCTTGATGCTCATGAGGGGCAGCCAAATGCGAGCCAGTGGTTGTCTAGGAATCTCCTTAGCGTGGATAAGCTTGAGCTTCAAACCATCCCATTTAGAGCTGATCTCATCAACGCTTTTACTAAGGAAATCCCTAGAAAACCCATCCTCGCATTTAATTACCCTGTATCCCCTGAGCATCTCACCAGAGTCGAAACTAGGGTAGGGACCCTCATTCGCAGATAGGGTGTAGAGGAAGACCATCTCAGAGAGTTTGGCCTCTATGGAGTTCCACACTGACATCAGACCTTTGCTGTCAGAGGAGAGCTCATCTACAATCGCCACTTGAAGATCGTCCCTGACGATCTCACTTAAAGTGCGCGATTGCGCCGCTCCCTGAGGTGGCCCTTTCTTTTTGGTGCTGCCGGTTTTAGATTTCTTTTGAGGAGGGTTACCCTCCTCAAGAGATCTATTTCTTTTGGCGGTCTTTTCGGGCTGAATAGAAAAATTGTTGTACTCTTCAACAATCTTTTCGTACTTGATTTTATCAGCGGCATCGTTTGAGTGTGGAGTTCCAGCTTCCTCATTTTTAGCGATCTTGCTAAGAAAGAAGGTAGCCCTCTTGAAGTCCACTCTACGATGCAAACACGCTGTTTTTAGGTTTGTGCGGGTAGCACTGCTACCCGACGGGTTTGTTTGGGATTTATAGGGTCGAGGCACAGAGGTACTACTTGTACCAGCTGTGCTTCCGGGGTGTGGAGGTTGCTTAGGAGCGCTAGCACTTCTAGCAGTCTCTAAGCTATCCACGATTGTCTCTTGGCTTGAGGCCAAGAGTTTATCCTCCAATTCGGAAGATGTTACGTCCGTCATGTCATTGTCCATTTTAAAAGAGATTTGAAAAAATTAAGGTCCCACGA
Source organism: Meliscaeva auricollis (assembly GCA_948107695.1). Taxonomy (NCBI): domain Eukaryota; kingdom Metazoa; phylum Arthropoda; class Insecta; order Diptera; family Syrphidae; genus Meliscaeva; species Meliscaeva auricollis. Next base: position 46,350,814 of record OX403617.1, on the reverse strand, counting down.
GTAGGTCGGAAAGGAAAGGTCAACCCCGGCAGAGCCGATTACCGGGGCAAGGCAGAAATTATGACGGATCCTGCCAAGGCATCCTGTATGTATGTATCATTTTTGTGCCAATAAAACAGTTTCAGAAGATTTTTCGATGCTTCCGGACTTCCAATCGAAAACGACATTAGGCCTTATTACTTATCGTACTGCAGTGTATTGTTGCATTTGTTTGCTTGGAAATTGCCGTGCTACATAAAAATATAAACTAAAATGAGCTTTTTGTAAGTTTTCTATAATATTTAGCAAACAAGGATGAATTTTCAAGCAATGCAATTCAACAATAATAATACAATACACGAAACGATAAATAAAGCCTTGACATGCCAAGAGCTTATCATTTTAACCTTCTGTGATTGTTTCTAAACTTTTATTTTATACCTATTTGAAAATGTTTTCAAGTATCTCCCACACTATGTGGATATATCAAATTTCAGATCCGTCTCTTGGATATTCGGGCCTACTGACGAAATCATTAAATCATAGAAAATTATTTTATATGCAAGTGCTTTTTATGTTACCTTCCAGATAAAATATTAAACAGCCTTATATCTCAAAATGATAGTTATAGAATTCACTGAGATTCTTATTAATTTCAAGCCCTTATACAAAATTGCACAATTATTGTTCTTTAGGTCACCTCGTAATTGTGGCAATTGACACAATAAAATGCAAACAAAACCCTATTGATAATTTTTGTGATATACCCCTTATTTTGTATTTAATTGGAATGTAGAAATACTCTTTGTCTACTAGTAGAACTTTTTGAGCAAGTAGTGCTGTTTCTTAAGTAAAAAAATAAAAATATTAGAACAAAATCAATCATTTTTATTTAAATGCAAAAAAAAACAACCCTGCAAAACAAATTATTATAATTACAAATAGATAAGTTAAATGAATCATTACAAACAGTATCTAACTCTAATAAAGTAGATTGTCATCGAAAAATTTAACACAAGAAAAGTTTGTGGTATTTCTCACAGTTCAAGGTGCTATGAACTGAAACAATCGCTACCTTTGTGGCAGCTAATTTAGACTCAAGTCTCATCACAGCAATAGATTTATTAAAACAACAATCGATCTCTTTTCATATATAGAAATAAAAATATTTAATAAATCCTTTAGCAACAATAAACACAAGTAATAACGCCATAAATCTGAATCGTTATTCTATCCAGATGTTGCATATTGCATTTTTATTCTCATCACTCAGAACCTCTATGCAGTTTTTTTGAAAACAATGCATCATAAACAATGGTTACATACATATGTTAACTATAATGACGTAGATAAACTTACATCGAGCTTAGAAACCTTAACAATACAATTTTATGTTGGTCTTCACCCCATCTTTTTACTCTCTACCGTCTACCCCATTTAGATGTAAGCTAACCTTAACATTTGGTCTAGCTCGAGGTACACGAACAAGACGGACGACCGCATCAGAGTAATGCGGGACAAGTTCAAAACAACAAATTGCATTTTTAAAGATTGCATCAATTTTTGTGGCTTAGGCTTAGGAATACTACGCAGCTTGACTGTTGACTGACGTTGACAACTTAGAGGCGGGTAGAGCATGCGGTTTTTATTTAAACTCGAAAGGGGAGGCATATTTAAATGAAATGCGTGTACCTACAATGCTAGTACCAACACCCACTAGATACTGTGGTTTTAAATGCTAAAAATTTAATTGTGAGAAAAATTAATTTGAGGCCAATGGCAAGTCCACGTAAGAACTTTTCACATATTATCATAGCTCAGTGAACTTTATTAGAAAAGAACTCTATTGTTCATAATTTATCAGCTACAAAATTAAATCAGCGGGCAATGGGCTGAATAGTTTTCTTGGAATAAAGACATTTTAGATCGCATCGTGGCAACAAATTGTTGGTTGGTTAAGGCCGTAATCCATCCTGGATTGTAAGCACTATCTAAAGTAAAGCAAGTAAATAAGTATAACTAGTAGCAAAACATTTTCAAAATGAATCAACAGTGGTAGCTGTTATAGCGACCAGGTAAAGGAATCAGGAAAAAAATTCTGATGGATTTTTGTATGTTGTTTTCACCGTTTTAAAACACAAATACAAAATATAATCGATGACAAATGACTCAAAGAATGGGAAAAAAATTCACAATTGAATAACTAGTTTTTGTTAAAAATTTATTATTTTTTTTTCCACATACAAAAATTTCTTCGTATCAGGAAAAAACAAATAAATTCAGATTATTGAAAAGGTTCCACATACTCCCGAGTGACCCGCTGTTATACGAACATTGGCAAAGAATATCTGCATTATGTGAATTTTCCGTGACCCTAAAAATATATCTTAATTTTTTCTTAGGTTATTTATGGCAGGAATTTTACTTTTTTATTCAAATTAACAAAATTACGTTTCGGAACTGCACGAGTGAATGAGTAAAAGAAAAAAAACTTCTTATACTCGTGCCAAAGTCATTTGTTGAATTAACTGAAGTTCTCGAAAACGTTCTTTTCACTCATTTCTATTCAAATTTGAAAGAAAGATCATGATAGGTTATACAAATTTCACTGACGTAAAAAATAACAGAATAGTTTTGTTCAGATAATAAGACATTTTAATATTTACGATCAAACCTGCCTCTGTAACACTGAGTTGTTTTGTGTATTGTACATATTTTTTAATGTGGAGTTTGCTAATTATTATTATCAGGTATTGTTAACGTTTATTAGAGTTCAACAGGAGAGAGGCGGACGCTTTTAGAACTTCCCTTACAATAATGGATTATCACATATTTAACCTCAATTCGATTGATTTACATTAATAACGATAAGTTTTTCTTGTCGGCATAACAGTATACATCAGACTGACTATATTTTTTTCATAAATTTTCATATAAAATTAAAAAAAAAACCGTTTTTGTACTTTCAAATCAGGTACATTCGGCACCAAATTTGTTATAAAAATAAGAAAAAAAGCAGTATCATACGGGCATTAAATAATTTTTTTACATTTTTTTAAAAAATATTTATTTCTTAAAACTTTTTACAAGATGCTTTAACGTCCACAGCAACTTTGCCCCTAAGAAGAAGTAGGTACGTGAATTTTCTCAACTACCGTAAGTAAAATCTTAAGCATTTGCCTAATCATTTTGCCTAAGCAAAGTCCGTATTCAAAGAGAAAAGTAATTGCTTGAGCATTCCCCCACAAGCTTGATTATGGGGACTTTGAGTTTCATCCTTAATATTTGTAATTTTCTTTAAGACGCCAGCAAAATTTTTTTTCTCTTTTTAAATTTAGTCCCTTCTATTTTCTTGCGGCCACTCACTACAACATAGACTCAAACTCTTGAAAAGTGTTAGCTGACAATTTTTTGCTAACGCCTTTTTTCTCACCGATCTGCATGGAAAGTATGATATACCGCTGAATATATTATATCTTATCTCTCTATGCGCTTTTTATCACAGCAGGCACGCTTGCATCCCTTAAAGCATCTCCTTAGCATAGGAATTCTTCGCTTTGGCTTTTAGAGATTTAAGCTTATGACAAGATGTCAAAAATATATTTTTAACTTTCTACTTAGTTAATTGATTTGCTATAATGATGACACATTTTTGGTCAAGAATCAAAATTTAAAAAAAATCACATATTATAATAATGGCAGTTTATACATCGTTCCATCAATACCGCTATTATGTTTTTGAAATATTCTAAAGTGCAAACAAAAAATAGGCAGGTATACGACATACAACTTTGTGTACTCGTTTGATCTTACATAGCAAAAACATAAAAATACTATTGGAAGATTTTGCAATATTGACTTGTAAGTTGGCCTATAGGTACTTTAAAAAGAGAACATTGTAAATAAAATTAAAAAAAAAAAAAAAAACATGAACCCGTATAGGTAGCCAAAATTCACATATTCAATGGATACCATTGTTACCCTGCATAAAATCGGTGTGTATGTTGTATGACCGTCAATAGGTATCTATTGTAAGCTCTGATGTACATATCTATAAACCTACAAGATACTTTTTGTACGCAATTTCTATGCTTAATCGTAAAGTGTTAGAGCAAATTATTTTCTGCAAAGTCTGACTTATAGGTTTGATTGGCTTAAGTCATATAAAAGCCAACTCGTTGCTATAGTACAGCATCAGTTTCCGATTTGAATCTCTTGGATTAACATTAGCTCCTGGATTATTATTATTTTTAATTCTACACAAAAAATTAATAGAAATGAAGTGTTTTGTAAGTTTTATAAAATCCCTGGATGAATATAAGCAAAATTAAAATTTTCTTAAATTGTTTGTGTTAAGATAATTTACACTGTCCTTATCGTGTGTGTGGTGGTTAGAGCTGACATCAAATCAGAATCAGATTCCGAGGCATCCCAATCCGAAGTCGAAGTAATCTCGGAAAATCAGCTGAAAAAACAGGAAAAACGTGGAATAGGCTACAATACTCTTGGTGGTTACACTAGTGGATTGGGTGTTGATGGAACACTAAGTGGAGTTGGATACAATGGCATTCCTGGGTATACTAGTGGACTTGGATACTCTGGTGCTGTTGGCGGGTACAATAGCGGCTATTATAACCCTTATACTCCACCTAGAGTAGCTGGTCTTGGAGGTTAGTTGGTTTGGCCCATTTTTTTTATATTTCAACGTTAGCAATGTTAGCAATGTCTTTAATGTACAAGTAGGTATCACCAGCTACAATAATCCAGGATATTACAACAGTGGATATAATACAGGATATAGTGGCTTGAGTGGTTATTCGGGAGGCTTGAGTGGTTATTCCGGAGGCTTGAGTGGTTATTCTGGATATAATGCTGGGTATGGATACCCATCAACAGCAGCTGGTTATAGTAGCTCCCGACTTGGATATCCATATGCTCGTCAAAGCTATTACAATTCCGTCCCATCAAGCTATTACAATAGTCAGCTGGGGAGCAGTATTGTAGGTGGTGGCCTAGGACTTGGTGTTGGTCCTACACCAGTTCCAATTGTTGCAGGTGGGGGCTATCAATATGGACCTGGTATTTCAGGAGGAATATATTAGTCGAATTATTTTGAGGGGAAGATAACGGTTTTGTAATTATATATTTTTTTATATATTATTAAAAAAAAGAAACTTATTTATGCGTCCAACCAAATGTTGAATTGAAGTGACTTTTTGTACTGTTAGATAAATAAGTTTTGGTGGTTGATTTTTAAAAACGAAAAAGAATTTATGGGTTTCGTTATTTTTTTGAATGGAGTGCAAATTCTATAGCGATTGTTACCATAGCTCGTACAAAAATAATAAAATTTACGACTGAATCGATTGTGATTATAAAAATGAAGTTAAAGTTTTATACAAAATTGTAAGTGAATTGAGCACTAAGAAATATTTTGGGTGAAAGGGGTTTAAAGGAAGAAAAAATGCTATGCAAAAAGTACCAACATTTTGTTCTTCCTTAAAAAAAACACCATTCCACCCAAATTATTTCGATGCATTTTTTTTGGTTCTTGATCTTGGTTCAAATGACAAATTTTAGGGCTGTGAACCATTATGGAAGGGGGATTTCAGAAGAGTTGTAGTTGTAGGTATACTTTTTGCACTGAAAATAGGAGCGGGGTAGAAGAGTAGAGTCATATTACCTTCGATCGATCTTAATAGATTCAGCATACAAATAAGCTTGGGTTGAGATTTTTAAAAAAAGTTTAACTTTTGAATGGACTCTTCTGGCTCTGGATTCTCATGACAATTGAAAGCTACACACCAAACTTTATTTTTCTAACATTATTTTGAAAAGGTTTATTCAAATATTTTACTTGTTGCATAAAAATGATGATAACGTATCGAGTTAATTTCTTCTTCGATTTATCATTCAAAAATACCTTTAAATTATGTCTTAATCTGGATTGTAGTAACATAAATTCTTCTTTTTTTTTTTAATTAAAAAATTAAGTTAAAATTCAAGCAAGCAAAAATGAAAAAATTCAAGCAAGGAAACTAAAGTATATAAACATTTTTTTTTTTATCTTCTCAAACAATTACATGCAATAATGTATAGATTTCACTGTACTTCAAGGAAAATAGAAAAAACTTAATATTTCTTAAGAATGTTGGTTTAACTCTCTCGCATCTAATATTTTCAGGCAGCTTATTAAATAAACGAGGTGCAGTAACTAAAGGGACAAAAGTGTGCTCTTTTAATGTTAGGTACAGTTACCAAATTTATGCAGTTGACACGCAAACTATGAGATCCATACAATCTAGCAGCCGTATATCCAGAATTAAAAAAAAATATTTTTAATACTTTATAAAAATATAAGTGCTTTAGTGGCAGAATATTAAGATTCTTGAATAAATCAAAACTTGGGGTTCTTCGATTTACCCTAGCAATAATTCTAAAAGTATGTTTTTGCTTAATAAGTAAAGGCTCAATTTTGTTAAAATGCGTACCGCCCCAACAAGAAAGTCCATATTGAAGCTTAGATTTAAATAAACCATTGTAGACCAATTTTAGAATAGGTAGACTACAATACAGACTAAGATAGTAGATTTGCCTAACAACTTTGTTTAGATACATTTTTAAGTTAGAAGTGTGGTTTTTCCAACTTATCTGAAAATCTATCAGAATACCTAGGTATTTGAAACTTTCAACTCTCTCAATTCTAAAACAACCATCAGAGGCATAGCAGTTTTCCATTATACGAAGTAGTGGAATCATGCAGGCAATCATTATTAAGCCGATATCGAAGACAGAAAGGTGAATGATAACTTATATTACCCCTTATGTTAATAATCATAAATTTTGCTTTGTCACTTATAATAAGTCGATGAATATAAAACCATTTACGCAGAATCTCGAGATCATAATTTACATCAATAAATAATTGGAAATAATTTTTCGAAGAATAGGACAAAGCAGTATCATCAGCAAAAGCTGTGATACTGCCTTTAAAAGGTTGAACAAAAAGCGAGTTCACAAAGATTAAAAAAAGGATAGGGCCCACAACAGATCCTTGAGGAACACCCATATTAATAGACCTCTCTGAGCTAAGAATATCCCTAATTTTTACCCTCTATTTTTATTCGTTAAAAACGATTCTAACCAATCATACATGGTACCTCTAAACCCGGCTCTATACAATTTATCAAGTAACAAAACATGATCCACCGTATCAAAAGCCTTAGTTATATCTATGAACAGAGATGAAGGTATCTCAGAATTGTTCAAGCTGGTATAAATTTTATGTTTTAAAACGGAATCCTCCGTAGATCTTCCAGTCATAAAGCCGTATTAGTAGTCACTAAAAAAGTTTGTTTTTTTTTCAAAAAAGATAGCATTCTGCACTTCATCCCTTTTTCAAAAAATTTAGAAGAAACTGATAGCAGGGATATGGGACGGTAATTATTTAGGCTTGAAGTGACACCTTTTTTATGAAGTGGTATAACTAAGGCTTTTTTTAGGCATCAGGAAAAACTCCTTTTTGCAAGCTGAGATTAAAAATGAAGCTTAAAATATCAGAGACGTAAAATTTTTTTTAGAGTTATACTGGAAATCAAATCAACAGAAGAAGAGTTTGAATTATTTAATGACATTATGATTTTATGTATTTCTTCCGAACTAAAATTTAAAAAGAAAAAACTTCTTGGTTGAAAAATATCATCAATGATAGTGTTACTACAACTACACACACTTTCCAAAGTTGGAAAATTTGAAAATTCTCACTTATGCTTGAGAAAAAATCATTAACTAGGTTTCCAACTTTTTCAGGTTCTGTCTCAGTAGAGTTTTCCGTTTCTATTATGATATTCGTCTCGGTTTTGCTTCTGTTAAAAATACCATTTACTATTTCCCATTCTTTTTTCGAGTTACCTAAATTTTCAGCAAGTTTATTACCATAAAAAGTGTCTCTACAAAGGGGAATTTCAGTTTTAAGCTCAAGACAAAGCTTTTCATAAAGAAGCCTCGGATGTTTTTTAAGACAGCCAAATAGTTTTTTCTTTTTATTTATCTTTTTTAATAGTGTGAAATTCATCCAAGGTTTACGGCATATTAGCTTTAAGTCGCTCCTTTCCTGAACAAGTTTTATATTTGAAATATGAAATTTAAGTTTGACCAGAAAGAGGTCAAAGGCAACTGACGGATTCTCTGTTACATAAACTTCATCCCAAAACTCATAGGTCAAAGCAGATTTAAGCCTTCATATCTCCCACTACTCTCCCTCTTTAAATGCAATTAAAATAATATGCACGACTGGATCGTACGAACCTGCTCTTGTAAGTTCAAAGTTATTATATCTATTTGTATATTAAATATCAACACAATACTTTTGAAAATGATTAGAACAACCTGGTGATAATTAAACGAAATCAGTTGAACCAGTACTGATATATACTGGAAAAAAAAAAACTATGAAAAAGTGCCCGAAAAGTGTGTTCATCATATTTCCGTTATTCGAAATTTTTGAGAAAAACTAAAAACGCAGTTTAATCGAAATTGTTAGAGCCGTTTTTGTTTAAAAAAAAAAACAAAAAAAAGCCAACCTTGGAAATTACAAAAAAGTAATCTGTCCCAAATTTCATGCAAATCCGTCAACTCGTTTAGGCTGTGTCTGTCTGCACACACCGACGGACGGCATAACGAAAACCACTTTTTTGGACTTCTCTATCATTGTAATGTTGGTTTTGATTAAAACGTGATTTTTTTTTTGATACGAAACCAATGCTTGCCCTATCAAGTAAAAAAGCCAATAGGGGGATTTTGGAGGACTTTGAACCATCTATTATTTCTGCGTCGATACCAATCCAAAAAAATCATTAAATTCTCCATACTAAATTTTCTCTCTTTCCAAGGCCCTATTTCATAAAACTAAAAGACCAATAAATAATTATTCATGAATTTACTAAACTTGTAGCTTGTAAATTATAATGAAATTTCTGTTTCATAAAGAATTTGAATAGACTAATTAACTACAAGTATCGGCGACTTAGTGCTACAAATTTACAAATGCGGCGAATATTTCTGTTTCATAAAAGTATTTGCCTACAAAATTATTAGCGATGAACTTGTAACTACAAGCGAATTTTAACAAATGTAGAAGAATAATAGAATGTGGAAAATATTGTCATTGGCATTTAGAATTAATTGCTTGGCGCTTCTATAAAAAAAATATGAAATGGTCTCGAAAAGTTTTCTTATGCATTTTTATGCATTTAAGCAATTTCGAAAAAAAAAAATGCAATTAATCAATGTTAAAGAAATTATTTTTCTGAAAAACCACCCTTACGGTTATTGTTAAACCAACGAAGCCGTTAATAACTTCACATCCCATAGAACGTTGGCAAAAACATCAGCTTAGAGAAACGGAGAAACGGAAACTTTTAATCAAACAGCAGTATCTGATATTGGATATTAATTGAATCCCATTTTATTCAGTTATTTAGGAACCACATTTTTTTTGAGAACACCTCATTCAAGAAAAAAAAATTAAGAGTTGGGCATAGCAAGAGATTCTGTATTGAAGTTAGTGTTTGTTTATTTTTGTTACTCCTAGTTACGCTTGTAGTTTTAAGAAGCTAAATTCGCCGGAGACTCTAGACTTGTAGAAAAATGTTTATGAAAAAAAAAATTACAACTACATACACTCAGTCACGAAAGTTAGTATACACTAGACTTATTACAACACAAGATTATGCTGTGTATTTGCTTTTATGACATATTGAAATTGGGAAAACTTATTCATTCAAATGTTTAATTTTGTTTTTATAAAAGAGGCATGACCTTTTGGAGTTTCTTTTCAATATAATCTTTATTACTATTGGGCCCAATGTATACTAACTTGTGTGACTGAGTGTACTTTATTTGTGCTTTTAGCTAAAGTCTACAAGTACAACACTAATAGTTTTATGAAATACGAGTTCTAAGTCGAAAAGAATTACACAAATTTATGAGTTGACTTCCTTGTACCAAATTTCTTATAATTTTTGGACTTTTAGGACAATAGTCCAAACTAATGCTACTGTTTACTGTGACAAATATCGTTTAATGCCATTTTTTTTATTATATAATTCTGTGGCAGATAGGCAGAACAACATATGTCCATTTTTCGCAAAATGACAGATTTGAATTCTTAATAGGTGTGTTTAATGAATAAAACTTAGATCAGAATAGAAACAAACAGCACAAGTGAGTGAAAATTGCCAGACCAAAAAAGAACAAAAAAGTCTAACTTCGTGTTTTATAAATTTGACTTTGGCGATCTACTGCAAATCATTATAGTTTAGTTGTAATCAACACAATTCATAACAACATAACTAAACTTTTTAACCGACTTCAAAAAAGGTTTGTTAGCTCAGAACTGACACTAAGTGGATCGATTTTGATTTTTTTTTGTATTTGAAAGCTGGTGGTCTACATTATGGGTCACATTCCCGTTTCAATTTGGTCCATCAAAAGGCTTAAATTTGAAGTCGATTGTTTTTCTTTTGAAAGATATTATTCAAAATTTATAAAGGCAAAAAGTCGTAAGTCCACAAATGTCCACCAAAAAAGTATTTTCTTACTAATATTTTCTTTTGTTGATGCCCATAGGAAGAAAAACAACAATCAAATACAGTTATATAGTGTTCTCAAAACAAGACCTTAATTCTTTAACAAAACATCTGTACGATGGTTTTATTATTAAAATTTAATTTATTCAAAACGAAAAAATATACTTAAGCTGTTCTGCCTACTGCCACAGAATTAAAGGTCTATTAAACTTGACCTTAAAGGAACAAAAACTAGATGTATCTTAAATACTTTTAGAAAAATAAATCGAGCTATGTGACACTATCGATCTATATAGGGATGGGTTATAGGTTATAAACGTGGTATGCATTTGTATAATCAAACGCGTATAATTCTTATCAGTTCTTGGTTACTCTTTAAATTATTATAAATACCAATTAAAAAAAAAAGCATTTGAAACCAGATGGCTTTATATTTTGGAAAACAAATTCTTAAGTATATGCATGTATGTACTTATGTATGTATATTGTACAGCGCCATTCGAAAAATGTTTGTCAGACTTTACTTTACAACAATATACTTTAATGAGAATTTGTTTTATTGTGCGGTTTCAATCTTTTCACGATAGAGAGTGGAATTCATAGTCGTTACTCAAGTCAAATTTTTTTCAACTCCCGTAAGTTGAGAAATATCATAAGCGAATGCTCAAGCGAACATAAACAATATGGAAATTCTCTCACATGAGTGGAGAAAAATCTTGAGATGAGTACAGTTATTTTTCAATCAAGCTGACAACGAAATAATTTGAATTAATTTATATATTTTGATTTAGATTTGTGGTTTGGGTTTTTTTGTTATCCGTGCTGGATTTTTTAAAAATAATAAAATAAAGTCCGTTCCGTAGTGAAATAAGTTCAATTCAGTGACAAGCAGAGAGAGCTCGGCTAAGTAAAAAAAAGCAAGAATTGACATTTATAACGTTTTAAGGAAATATGCTTGAGATATGTAGCTTCTGACCTCACTTGAGTTTCGATTTCACTTTAGGAAATCCTCAAGTGAAGACTTAAGCATTGTCACATAGAATCTCGATTATGAATAGCTCAAGTGTCCAAAGGTCTCCTCAAGCGTACACTTGGGGGACGTCTAGATATTCCACCATCAAAGTTCACGGGAACAAAAAGTTAACTGACCAAAAAATATTTTTTTTACTTTTTCCTGGCCCATTTTTAGGGAAATGCCTTATTGGTGCAGTGGTTTTTTTTATCGCTTCTCAGAAACACTCTGTATCTAATTAGCACCTTGTTGGATATCATTTTGTTTTGTTACAGCTGCAGCGGCGAGAAATTAACTCAGATAGACTTTTTTCATACGAATGCAGTGCAGGTAAATGGTGTTTCAGGTAAGGATAAGTACATTTTTTTAGATTTTCAATTGACTCTGGACGCTTCTTTGCAACTTTAGATGTCATAATTGAGCAGATATTCAAAACTGCAATGAGGTGTGAAATGTAGAGAGGACAAACTGAACACATCGAAATTATTGTTTTGGAAGACTTTATAACTTAAGAATTAAAAAAAAATGCTAATAATATTTTTAGTCATAAAAGTTTAAACTTATTTAAGAACTTGATATTTCAGTCTTTCAAATAAAAAAAAAAGTTCATACTTTAAAATTTGGCTGTATGACGAGAAGCATTGCCCTGTTGAATAATGAACCTGAAAGTGTCTCCAAACAGCGCTAGCGCAGGAGGCTCTAATACACTTTCCAGAACACGAAGTTAAACTGCTGCAGCGACATTCGATTCTAAAAAGACCATTCTAACTTTTTCATCTTCAGAGAAGCATCCCCACACCATAACACCTTCATTTTGGGGGGCATCCATACAATGCATTCAGATCTGCAGCTTAAACTTTAATTCGTCAGAAGATATAACATTGTTCTACATGTCTTTAGTCAAATTAGATGCCCAGAACAATTGTTTTTGTCTAACTTTTTTTTTGAAAATCCGGCTTCCAGTACTGGCTTAAGTGCTCTAAGCCCAGCTTTCACGAGCCTTTTCTTCATTTAACGCGACAAAATATTCTTTCTGTAGTTCGAAATAGATCATTTTTAAGATCCACGAGGTCTTGAACTGATACCGATGGCTGTGCAGCACCAAAAAACGATCTTCCACTCTGGTAATCCCGAGAGTTTCAAGATATTTTTTTAAAATTACATTCCACAGTTTTTTTGATTCATAAAGTAGTTTAAGTGAATTTGTATAAAAGGGCTCTTAAATAAACCCACACAAAATTGAATAACCCATTTTACAAAAAACAACAACAACAACAACAGCAACAATTAAAAAAAAATATTCCGACAGACTTTCAAAAACAACCACGACTCAGCACATTTTCTCTGATGATAAGTATTAATTGATAACACTACCGCCTGTTTGAAAATATTTTTTGGAAAGGGTGTTTTTTTTTAGTGGTTAAAAGTATAAATTTTTATTAGTAAAACCCGTAGATACAAAACTGTTCTTTGCCAAAGTCTTGCCTATGTTTATTTAACCCTTAAAGATGATGTTTTTGACATCTGTTCATAAATAGGAATGGCAAATCTAAAGAAACAGTCACGACTCAAGATAAATCAAGTTTTTACTTAACTTAGAGGTAGGCCTTAGAAAAAGGCAATATTGTCAGTCTCTTGTAGCCTGTTTCGACTAGAGCAAATGAGATGATTTCGATCAAATTTGCCAAATGAGCTTCCAAATAAAATACAAATTCTCAACTCGAAATGAGATAAGTTCCACCTCATTTGCATGAAATTACCTCTGAAATTAACCCAAATATTTATGAACACACCTCACAAATTTGTTCCGTATAGGAGAGAAGAACACAAATAGCATCACAGATACAAAGACGCGTGTAAGAAAGAAGAGTCAGATATAGAAAACAGCAAATGAGCTGTCAAACGAAATGAGATAATTTGTAATGGAAACACTTTTTATCAGACTTGCTAAATTATCTCATTTGGGCTCTAGTCGAAACACGCTATTATATTCCTTTTTTTTTTTTTTTTTTGAGTGTGGTACTTATTGTACAAAAAAAACATCCTCTATACTCCTCGATCCCAATACACAGCATCCCACTTCATTTCCCCTGCTCATGTTTATTTGTGTAATGTTTTCGTGCGTTCAATTTGTTGATCTGATTCAATTTTTTACTGATAACTGCGCACATCTATGTTTATACAAATATTTTTATTTAAAGATAGGCACGTATTGAGATCAATTGACTACAATCATCCTATCCTCAGTTTGAGCGTATAAGCTGCGGGCTGTGGATCGCGATGTGAATCAATTTATTAAACCATTAAAAATATTCAATAGAATTTCACAACAATTAATTATTTCTATATTTTATTATCTGTTTGATTTTGTAACGAAGCAACTATTAACCCACACAAAATGGAAGTGTACACATCAGATAGCAGCGATACCGATACCCGCGAATCGAAAACACTTGATTACGGTCGTATGAATTTGATCGAAATCACTCTCGAAGATGATTTGAACTCAGAGACCAAGTCCAAACTAAAAAGTCAAAAGGACATCGAAACAATGCTTTTGAACCATAATCGTTTGAAAATAATTCCACCTGCGATTAAAAGTTTTGTCAATTTGAAAATTCTGGATTTGAGTTCAAATACCTTGACTGAATTGCCTGAGGCAGTCAGCACATTACCGTTGGTGACATTAATTGCAAAAAATAATCTCCTAACAAATAATTCATTGCCTAAATCATTGTTGTCGAAAAACTCATCGTTGAAGGAATTAAATTTAAGCGGCAATTTGTTGACACACTTTCCTGACCAGCTATTGGAACTGAGGTATTTGAGATACCTTTATGTGGGTGGAAATCAAATCTCAAGCATTTCAAAGGATATCTGGAAAATGCACAGGTAATGTTTCTACTCATTAGGTACCCAATTTAAGTTCCAGAAAGAATAAGACAAACAAAAGATTTACATTTTGTTTCATAATTCAAAAAGATTCTTTGTCTGAAAAAAGCTAAACTAAGCGGACATATGTATGTATATCGCTCATTTACTTGAAGACTGTCATTTTTGTGTAAATGATGCATAATTATCCGTTTTACCATGTGAAAAAGATTCCAAGTAATAATCTTGTCTACCTTTTAAGTTAGAAGAAAGAATATGTCATTATTTCATTGATTTTGTACCAATTTGAAAACTTTAAACACGTTTTTTTGCAAAATCGACTTATTTTGAATTAAGTATTCAAGTAAATGAGCGATATGTGTATCTAATGATACTAATGCAAGTTATGCATTCGTACTAAAAAGAAAAGTTGAGATAAGATCAAATATGACATTGCGATGATAGAGAATGAGATAAAAGTGGGTCCGACAATTCTGTCTGTCTGTTTGTCTATCTGTATGTATCAGAGACCACAGCCTAAACGGATGGGTCGATTTACTCCAAACTTGGTATGTGGCGGTTTTTGGAGACTATCCCCAGACATTTTTTGATTTTTTTTTTGGACCAAAAATAACCGGAACCTGTCATATACCGGTTTTAGAAAAACTCATTTTTCTCAAAAACGGTGCCTACGATTTTGTTTTAAAAATCATGGTCATTTCTTTTGGTAAGGTCTATCTTTAAATGAAAACCATTTTTTTCAAAAACCGTTATTAACGGTACCTGCCATAGAACCGTTTTTTTTTAAATTTTTATTTTCTCCTGCATGACTCAATCAATTTTAACCATTTTTTTACATGGATGCTTTCAAGTTGCGCTTATAATATTTAGTAAAAAAAATTTCGAAAATTATTTTTTTGGATTTAAAAAAAAAATTAAATTTTTTTTTGAAAAATCATTTTTAATTGTTTTTTTTCTAAAACTGCATTTACAATTTTTTAATTAAAAGGGATTAGCATAATTAGTAACTTTATCTTCAAGAGCAAGTACGTGCGACCCAGTCGTGCATTTTATTTTTATTCCTGTGGTAGAAATTTTTGCATTATAAATCTGTTTCAAATAGGCAAAACAGCTTAAGTCCATTTTTTTTTCATTTTGAGGAAATTAATTAATTTTGAACAAGAATTACGGTTTCATTGTATAAAATAGTTGTCATTAAAATGGACTTACGTCGTTTTGCATACCTGTCACAGAAACTAATCAAACAAAGTTGACAGTAGGTCGCACGCAAAATTCAGTTTAATAATCTTTCCTATTAGATAAAATTGATTACCTCAAGACATTTATAGCACAATAAAAAAGCATTATTTGTTTGTTAAACTTTTAATTTAAGGGCATGAGTAGCAAACAAAAATTGTTATCTGTGCGAACTCCAAAAAAAGATAAATGAGCCAGTAATAGGTTTTTAAACTTCAATCATTTTAGTAATTTCTTGCATTTTTGTGTTTTTCAATTTGTAATTTAATATAAAATATTTAATTGGTCGTTCGGAATGGTACACGGAAATAACTTCACTAGGAAATAACTTCACATAAGAAACAACTTAACCACTAAGTAGAGGGAAATAATTTCACTTTTTTCAAATGAAGATATAATACATGTAACCTAAAATTTGGTAAGTTTTTCTCACCTACATACATTCTAAAATAAGAAATTTATTTCTAGTGGATCTTCTTTCATAACAAACTTATCATTTCATACAAATTAAAGCTCAACGTTATAGTGGGAATTATGAACTGAACTTTGACCTTCCATTTTTATGCAATGTAAAGTTTTTCATAAAAAAGATACACCAGAAGTTGTAAATTCATGTATTTACTTTTTGCAACTACTTTGCAATCATTTAAAAGTAGCTTGATGAGTTGTCAAAAAATTCCTTCCAATTTTATTCTAAAGTTTGCTCTGTAAGATAACCCTGCGGCCACACATGCAAGTACTGCCTTGCAAGTTGCCTTCATGTACAATTTGTCAAATTTCTATTTGTGTAATTGGTGTGACGTAGGCAAGTCAACCTGCTTACAAGTTTAAATTTGAGAATCATGTTGATTTGTATTTGAATAGTTCTATAGGAGCGGTCAAATTACTTTTGTCTCGACTTGCAAGTCTACTGGTTTCAAAACGTGCATGCAAGTTGACTTGCAAGTAGCAAGCAAGCAAATTTGAATGTCTAAGTAAAAATATTTGAATGTATGACAACTTGCAAGCCAGAACTTACAGGTGTGGCCTCGGGGTAAGGCCAGAAAAATATCCAAGGCATGTGATTTTTCTCAACATATTAGCAGTTTGTATTTGACCATTACTTCATGGGGTCAACCCAAAGATTCCTTATGAAATAGAATAGAAACGAATAGCTAATAAATTTCTTGCTTGATCGCAGCTTAAGGTTCTGATTAATAATTCTATAATTATTGTTGAAGTTATACTTCTTTACTGGCATTTTTATAAAAATATTAAACCAGTTAAGAGTTTCATCAAAATTCAACAAAATTCAAAAAACATTGTCTGCTTTGGTTGTCGGAGCCACCAGTAGAACGGTACCGTTGGTTCACAAATGGATTTGAGATGGTTCGCTTGTAGAATTTCTTACTTTTTTGTTTACTGTCGGATTTTAAGGTGTTTAAATTTTGCTGAAATATTAGGCTAAAATATGGTTTAATTTTGTTTAATACAGGTACTTATAAAAATAATGTGAAAAACGTAACGGAAGGCAAAGTCAATTTTTATTTTTATTATTTCATAAAACAATGTACTACAAAATTGTTGGTACAAGTGTCCTTGATAAGGCAATAAAATTAATAAAATAAAAAATAAATTTTAAATTTATAAATGCATATTTATGATTTTAGAGAGAAAAAGTTAAAAAAAAAACACAAAATTTAATGAAAAACTTGTCAATTTTGAATATATTTTTAGCTCAATTTTTAGATGTATCTGTTCTCTTAAACAATACGATACAAAGTTCTTAGATTAAATTAAAACCAAAGACTGTAAATAATATATTACAGAAAAAACATCGAACAAAATGCACTTTTTATGCCTCTTTGGCCAATTATACCATTCATAACATCTGACTTTGTCTGCTTAAATAATTTTAATTTTCTTATATAAATAATATCAAAAATAGTATAAATTCGATCTCTCAGAAATCTGTTAAAAAGTTCAAAATATCATTTTCACGTAAAAAAAAATAGCTTTTAAATAAAGTGAAACTGAACCGATTTTTAAAGTATCAATGGAAAGATTGAAGCCTCTAAAATAAAATCCTGTACAATTGTTTATTAAATTGTGCAAATATAGGGAACAAATAATCTACCGTAATTTTTACATTTTTTAATTTATTATTTATGTATATTTTATTATAATAACAGAGTGATGAGCTGTTATTTTGAAATATCAGACATTAATGTGGGTAAGCTAAAAGTTTCAAAAATTCCATTTGAAATTTAACCAACATTAAAATAAACTAAATTACAGGGGTTTGGTTGATAAAATATCAACTATATGAAATATTTGAATTAATTTCACAAAAAAGCACATTATGCTTCTTTGAAAAAAAAATCCTTCTAGAAATTTTCACTACATTTCTTAAATAATTTTACATATCAAAAAAAAAAATTATACAAATATGTATACACAATGATATAACTGCATTTTTTTTGTTTTTGAATAAATGTGTCGTTAAGTGTACATTTTAAACATATCATCACAAATTTGATAAATTAAAAACCAACAACTCAACAATAATAAGAATTATCCTATAAAAACATTCCCAAACCTCAGTAAAATTATATACAAAAAAGGTTGCGTATACGCCGTAGTGAACAGTTTAACATTGAATACAAATAGAATATCCAAAGGCTTAACACAAAATGCCTTTACTAACAACAATCTGTAGGTATACAAGAATTGTGTAGAGTTGACAGTGCCAAAAACTTGGCCATGGTTTTCAATATGTGCTAGTGGGAGCGTCAAAATTTCAAAATTAATGAAAATTATTTTATTTTTGAGTTCATTTTGATTCAAGTGACTACTACGTTAAAATACAGATTGCGTTAATCTTAAGCTTCCTCCTTTATTTATAAAAATAATTGAAATTGGAGCTAAGAGAGAGAGGAGCTGAGAGTTTTATATTTAATGGGTAGAAAAATATTTCCTCTATCGAATTATAAAAGTACAATTTTTTTTTTTTTTTTGTTAAAAAGGACCCTACAAATATTTCTATATCATTTTACACATTATATAGCTTACAGATTCTGTCACTGGGTGGAAATTTGATCAATGACGTCCCAGATACTGTTGGTTGCTTAGGCCAACTTCAAGCATTGGTACTTTGTGATAATCTAATCGAAAGCCTTCCTACTAGTATTGCTCGTTTAAAGAATCTGAAATCCTTGCTACTGCATAAGAATCGCCTTCGGCACTTGCCAAAGGACATTGTGGCTCTTAAGAATCTAACAGAGGTATATATTCTTTTTGCCAGTAAAAACAATTTAAAACAGAAATAAATAAAATTTATTAAATTTTCAGCTCAGCCTTCGTGATAATCCATTAGTTGTAAGGTTTGTTCAAGAAATGGCCATCAATCCGCCTTCGTTGATGGAACTTTCTGCCAGAGCTGTTAAGGGCACCACAACTAAATATGGACCAGCAGACTTACCTCATACCGTTTTGGAATATTTAAATAGTGCAAATTGCTGTGTGAATCCAAATTGCAAAGGTGTTTTCTTCGACAATCGGGTTGAGCATATTAAATTTGTAGATTTTTGTGGAAAATATCGAGTACCTTTACTGCAGTATCTTTGCTCATCAAAATGCATTCAGCCAGAAACACCACAAAGATGTGAAGCTGGTGCAAGTGGGTATTTGATGCGAAAGGTTCTTCTAGGATAGATTTAAGCAATTTAAAGAAAATGTTGTGTTTTATTGGAGTGAGTTTTAAAAATTATGTGAATGAATTTATGATTTATTAAAGTGATTTATGTACCTTTATGAGTAACAGTATGAGACGCTAAATTTTTGTAAGATTTTGAAAAAAAAGTGTTGAAAAATTAAAATTTTGTGATCCTACTTTGTGTGCCTCATTTGTCGCCATATTCCATTCTGTGTCCATATTTTAAATTTATTAAAAAAGTGTTTGAACCATAGTTCAAAAGTAATAACATAAAAACATCAGTTTGGGCCAGAATATACTTAATGCTACAAAGAGCAAAATTTACCACATAAAATAGAAATTTAAACACCAAAACACAATCAAATTTCTCTTATTTTTATGGTGGTACATTTTTCTCTGTATAAGAAAAAATTGGCCCAATTCGAGCTTCCCACGAATTGGATAAATCCATCCCTTATAGACTCCATGAATGGAATGACTATCTTTATATAGCCGTTATAGCGATTTCGGCTAGGGCAAATGAGATGATTTAAAGCTACCAAATGAGATAATTTCATACAGAAATTTCTACTTCATTTGCGTCAAATTAGCTCGAATTATCCTTGACACACACCCATTACTGCATTGTGAATAGGTTACAAATTCTGTATAAGAGGGAAGGAAATAAACTGCATAGCAAATTGTTTTCTACTCAGTTTTTGATAGGCAATTTACTGAGGAATCCTGTTCAGTTTGCTGAGATTAGTGAGCGCTCAGAGATCTCAGAAACGTGAACTATTGGCTAAATTTATTTACACAGCATCATATAAAATGAGTGTACTCACAACAAACGCGACAAAGTGTTTTTCTTAGGAAAGCCCTTGTCGCACTGTCGTGCGATAGTGCGACAAAGCCTATTATAAAAAAACGTTTTGTCGCGTATGGCGTGTGTGCTCTTTCATGACGCCAGGCTATAAACAACCTGTTTCGACTAGAGTAAATGAGATGATTTCGATCAAATTTGCCAAATGACGTAATTTCTCATACAAATTCTCAACTCGAAATGATATAATTTTCACCTCATTTGCACGAAATTGGCTCGGATGCACCAAATTATTTATGAACACACCCAAAAAATTTTTTCCGTATAGAAGAGAAGGAAACAAGCAGCATTCCAGATATAAGGAGGTGTATAAGAAAAAAGTGTCAGATATAGAAAATAGCAAATCATGATAAACAGAAAACAAGGTATGCCTATTATGAACGTCACGTCGCCATTTTGGAAAACTGATGACGTAGTAGTCATCTCCGATGCTGACAATCGAGTTTTTTTCAGTTTCATTGTTGTTGTTTTCAATACAAAAAAATGTTTTGTGCAAATCCATAACTGACGTTCGGGCGAACTGCCGATGAGAAGGATGACTATGACGTCACAGAAAACCTGCCAAAAATTTAATGAGCATACCTTGTTTTCTGTTTATCATGATAGCAAATGAGCTGTCAAAAGAAATGAGATAATTTGTAATGAAAACTCTTTTTATCAGATTTGCTAATTTTTGCGTTGTCGTGTCACGGTGTCGCGCGACATTAACAAAAACAAAATGTTTTTGGGCACAAACTCTGATGTGTTAACGCCTAACCTAACGAACACGTCCAAGCTCTGCTTGCTGTCATTTAAAACGTCAATGTGACAACTTGTGGCGCAAGAATTTTGAAACAAATTTTTGGTTGATGCATTTCGTATTTTCTGAACAAGTTCTTATTTAATGAAATTTTTAAACAATTTATTTATTATGAGCGATATAATAATAAAATTAGAAAATGAGGAAAATGATGGTAGCAACGATTGCCTTTGTGCTTTGACTACACTTTTGCAAGAGGTAAAAAAAGAAGAAGTTCCAGAATCTTTGCCCGATGATAATGAAACACAATCGGATAATAATGAAGGCGAAACATTACCGGAAAGTTTCTTTGATGATTTATACCGAGACGAGATAGAAGCCGGCCCTGATGAAGCCACTACCGATGCAGATATTCAAAAATTACAAGAAATTATTGCTAAAAAGAAGAGAATACTTAACGAAGGCGTTGAAGATGCCGGCGAAGGCAGTCACAGTCACAGTGACGGTCATGGACGAAAACGCAAAGACCACCAAACTAATAATCAAGATAAACAAAGTGGTAACGCTGCTAAGCGTTCTCGGAATACTATTGACCCGCCAGAAGATATCGGCCCTAACAGAAATGAGGCAGAAACTGATGATAATAGCAACACTCAGCAGCCACCATCGCTTGTTAATGATTGTCCTGCAGAACCAGAACCAGCTACTGATGCAGAATTGGAACTAGAAAATTTACTCAAATCGGAGGACTACATTTCAGACGATGAGACGACACACCCCAGTCAAAAAATGCAATTTGACAACACCACGCAGCCAATGTACGGAGGATTCCCTAATGCAATGACAATGATGCCAACAATGTACAATCCAGCAACAAACCAAATGATACCTAATATGGTCCAAGGAGGTTATCCAATGATGTGCAACATGGGATTTCCCCCCGGATTTTACCCACCAAACTTGATGAATATGCAAATAATGGGCTATGGGCTTCCGCAAATGAATGTTCCATCTAATGAAAATGAAGTTGAATGTCTTCCAGTGGTTAGCGTAGCGGAATTGCCAAAAATTCCTTTTAAAAAAATTAAATGTAAGTTTTTATTGATAAAACTTAAGAAAATCGACTAAATTTTTTTATTCATTTTTGTAGTAGAAAAAGCTGCTGATAAATCTAGCTCGACTGGTGAGGATCCTAGGAGAAAAAGTAAGTTAAGCAACAATTATTTTATTTTTTCATTTTATTCAGGTAATGAGGCACTTTCTCAAGAAGTAATATTGTAGTCCAACCTGTAATGAGAGAGAGAGAGAGAGAGAGAAAATAAGGCAGACATTTGGGACACATTTTCCTTACATTTTTTTTTTTTAATGAACTTGGGTATCATCTGAAATAGACCAGAAGCGATAGGTAATACTTACCGCGATCTTTTGATTACTTAATTACTACTTACTAAGGTCCTCAGACCTTATTACATATATCCTAGGTGATTTCCTCTACAGCTCTCACGTTCTCTCCAACTCTTACCCAGCCGGCAGATTCTCTTTCGACTGCCCTGCGTTATGTGCTTCTCGGTCGACCCGTTCCTTTAACTGCCAGTGTGAGCGGGTTCCTTTGAATCGCTTGGCCTATAATGCAATCATTGCCTTTTTGTAGCGCGTGGCCAATCCACTGCCACTTCTTGACCCGTTCTCCTATGAAGTTATCCATTTCATTCATATATGTACGATTGGGCCAGAAAATTCTTAAGCTGTTTCGTAGACACTTATTCACGAAAGTTTTCAGACATAACGAAGCACGGATTCATTACTGGAACGCAGTAGTCGCAGGTTTGTCCTTAAGCTGAAACATTTTTTCTGCCTACCATATTTTGACATGACAGCATTTCTAACGCAGCCTTTGCCTTCTTAATGTTAATGTTCTTAGTGTTATGTTGATGTCTAGATTTGATTGGAGCTTTTATAAAAGCAAAAGAGACTGTGAATGTCTATCATCGAAGACAAATTTTGTAATTTTTGCAATTGAATAGCAATGACTCAAGAAAGAAATAACGAGAACTACAACTCATCTAGAAACATCATCAACTCATCTTATAACCAAAGCGGTGACCATAAAACTACTTATGTTGTCTTCCATTTACCCTAAAAGAGTCGATTTTGTGAATCTGACAGCTAAAATAGTCCCCCTAATACTGGTTTAAAACTGGTAAAAGTGAGATTTTAAGCAAGATTCACGAAAACGACATAAGGTTAAAGATTTAAATTAATGTAAAGTGAAAGAGAAGTTGATAATGAAATTGAAAACACTGGGGTGCCACTTTTAAAATGGGGCCTAAACGTACCAATCCTGTTTGATCGAAAAATAGGCTACATGTAATTATCCGTCATTACTTTTTACGAGGAAATTTGCCAGTTCACGTTGCTGAGATCCCCCTATTGCGAACCCCCCTAAATGAAAAATCAACTCAAAATATAAGGCGTTTTTTTCAGTAGCGAAGTTCTTATGGCTTAACTACTTTGCAAACTTAGCAAAAATTGCAAAAGTGAAAATATTAAAACCGATTTTTCTCGACTATTTAACGCTGAGGCCACACATGCAAGGTACTGGCTTCCATGTAGCCTTCATGTACAGTTTGTCAAATTTATGTTTGTGTAATTGACGTGACGTAGGCGGCACTCCACTTGCAAGTCGACCTCCTTGCAAGTTACAATTTCAGAACGATGCCGATGGTGTTTTTGTATTTGAATAGAAAACTAAAAAAAAAAGCTGTCAAATTACTTGCGCCTAAACTTGCAAGTCTACTGGCTTTAAAACCTGCATGCCAATTGACTTGCAAGTAGCAAACGTTTGAATGTGTAAGTAAAAATGTTTGAATGTATGACAACTTGCAAAGCTAGAACTTGCACGTGTGGCGTCGGGTAACTTCAGAAAAATTTCAAAATGGTGTCAAAACCTTAGATTTTGGATTCTCAAACAAGGAGTGTACTTTTTTCCTCAAACAAATTATTTTACTTTTGCACTTTGCCATTGTAGTTCAGCTTTTATAATAATATTTTGAAACAATAAGGATTAACTACAATCGGCACTTTTTGCAAAAAGTGAAAAAGAATACAAACATGCACTAGCGACATCTGTTGCTGAAAAGAGCGTATAATTTACTCCATACAAATTTTATTTCAGGCATCTATCGGTGATTTTCTGAAAAAAATAAATTGGCACTCCAATTTTGAGTGCTGGGTCGGCTGGTATAAAGTTAAGAGTGTAAAGCTGATAATGTGGTAGCCCTGTTCAAATGAAAAGCATACTCAAATAAATAAGATGATCAGTTTTTAGATCTAAAACATGCATTGAATTTTATACTGAACTACATAATGTTCTACTAATCGATGTAAGTACACGGCAACCCTAAACACTTAAAACACTCGTTTTATGTCCATTATTGACAAACTTAAAAGCTGAAATACACACCAAATTCTAGATTAGGCTGTCTTCTATATAAATGTCGAGTGCTATCCCTAAAATAAGGGCGCGTTGATGCCCCTATTTTAAATGTGGCAACCCCGTGTTCTCAATTTCAGTATCAACTTATGCCTTTCTTTTGACAATCAAAACTAGTAAATACATTTTTTTTACCAAATCTTAATGGTTTCATTTCATTTTAGTTAAATTCAAAAAGGTTCATGTTAATAAATTGATTCTAATTTTGGAAAAATTATAGTAAACATAAAATTGAATGCTGTTTTTATTGATTTTATTCTTTAAACATTAATTAAGTAACTCTTTAATTTGTTTAAGAAAATATACTACCATAAGACGTTTTCTGCATTTGGTTGCTTTAAAAGAAGGCTATGAATTTTGGAAGAATAAATTATATTTTATTATGAACAATTTTGAAAAAAAAGCAGCTAAAAATTTTTTTGAATTGGCAAATCATTTGTTCTTAAACTATTTATTAAACTATTTCTGGCTATAAAAAAACATGTAATTTAATCTTGCGTTTTTGAGAAAATTCCACCTTCAATCTGAAGGGGTGGAAATAGATAGCTAGTGGAAAACACTAGATTCCTTAAACAGACCTGAAAATCAAATTGAAAAATCAAAAAATTCCATTCAAATATCTTGGGAGGAAGGGCATTTTTTGGTGGTAAAGAGGAGTAAAGGAAAATTAAAAAAATAAAAAAGATGAAATTGTGGTGCAATATAAACATGTGATACATGAAACATGATGTTGAGGTATTTTTTGTTGCTAAATCTAGTGACATTAAAAACCAAGTCTCCATTGGAATTTTGTTTCACTGGAAATATTTTGTGTCCTTCAAATTTTTTTTAAGCGATCTTAAATCTCCGTTGAAATTATTTTCCAAGGAACAATAAAATGTTTGAAATGACAGATAAATTTCCCTGAAAATTGTATTCACAATATTATATACTATACTAGGGAAATATTTCCTCCTCATTTACTTTCCCAAATTTCAAAGAAGGGAAATATTTATTCACAAAAACCACCAATAAGGGATAATCACTTTCTCATATTTTGAAACAAATTCTATTTTAAATATTTTATATTATTTGAATAGGAATAGGTACCTGTATATTAAAATAAATATTATAGGATCTTTATTTTGGTAGGAAACAAAATGGAATATGCAACGATACCTGCCCAAACAATATCTATTATTCAAGATCTAATAAAAAAAACCATTTGAAACGAGTTCGTTATCGGAAAAACTTGTAATTATTCAAAATGGACGTCCGCGCCCAAAACTATCAGATTTAAAAACAACACACAAGGACCGTCAAAGAGAGTATACTAGAAGCTTTAATGAAAATCAGTTTTCTCTTTACCCATGGTTAACTGGATGTGAAAATATGAAAAAAACTTTTCTGTTGGCCTTGTTTACTATCCTCCGGCATTAATTCTGCATGGAGTTCATCTGGTATGAATAATCTCAATCATCTAAGCACACTTAAAAAAAAACACAAACAAAGTACATCCCATTTACAATGTGTATTTAAACTAGCTAGATTTGATCAAAACAAACGACAACACTCAACATAACATCCAATTAAAAGAAATCGTGAGGTGCTCAAACGCCTAATAGATGTTACATGCTATCACATAAACCAAGAGTTGCCCTTAAATGCCAAACTATTAAACAGTCACATTTCCAACAGAATTAAGCAATCAGAATTTGTGGCAATCATGCTCGACGAGACTTGTGACATTCAAATGAAATCTCAACTATCGGTTGTATTTCGGTATTACTTTAATAAAAAAATTCAAGAAACTTTCGTTGGGTTTGTCGATGTAAGCTCTGGACGAACAGCAGAAGATTTATTTCAATTCATCACAACTGTGTTGGAAAAATACGACATTAAAGATCAACTTGTCGCTCAGACATACGACGGGGCTTCTGTTATGAGTGGTCATTTGAATGAACTTCAAATGAAAGTAAAGAATATCTGTCCCAGTGCTGCATTTGTCCATTGTTATGCACACGTCTTGAACTTAGTGCTGTCTCAAGGACTAACTAACATAAGAGAGTGCAGGATTTTTTTCAGCACTTTGAATGGCATTGTCGCGTTCGGATCTCATTCAACCCAACGGAATTTTTAAAAAGGGAAATTCCAACTTTAAACACAACTAAATGGTGGTTCAGGATTTGTCAATGTAGTCTATTCCTACGCTCAAAACATTCAAGAATATTTTGAAAGTATTGAAAATAATGATACTAATGCATTGGAATATAGTGATCGAATGGCTGCATCCAGTTACAGTGAATTCCTGAAAAGCTTTGAAACTGTTTTTCTTTTAAATATGTTTTTAAGACTTTTTTCACACACAGATGACCTTTTCATTAAATTACAATGCGCCAATATACATAAATATTGTTTCCTGTAGAAATCAAATAAACAAGCTTAATGAATATCTGAGAGTTCAAAGAAATGAAGGGTTTGAAGAAGTTTGGCAATCAACTTTACAGGCTGTGCCATCACATTCTGTAAAGCAAGAAGATCTAAATGACCAATTTGATACAAATGAAATTAAATACAAGGAATTATTTTTGGAAATAGTTGACAATTTAAGTGTGCAGATATCAGAGAGATTTGCATCCTTTGGGAAACTGAAATATTTTGATTTACTGAATGGGAATAACTTTTTTACTTATCGCAAAAATAGTAAATTTCCTAAAAAATTAATTAAAAATTTAATTGAAAGCTACCCAAAGATATTTGATTTTACTCAATTAAAGAATGAATTGATTGTTTTTTATGAAAATACAGACGCTCTACAGACAACCGCAAGGACTTCAAAAACGACAACACCATTTGATGTCATGCTCTGGATAGAGACAAATAATATTGGCCACAGTTTTGAGCAAGTGTACAAGCTTTCAAAAGTTATATGTACAGTACCAGCTTCAACGGCGTGTGTAAAGGGCTCTTTTTCGGCCTTGAAGACATTTAAGACTTACCTTCGAAGTACTGAAAATCAGGAGAGATTGAACGAATTGGCTCTCATTTTAATAGAAAAAGAATATTTTAAAGAGGCGAAAGAAAGTGAAGATTTCTATAATCGGGTCATTGAAAATTTTGTCGTATTAACTGGACGACCCGAATTTATTTATCGATAAATATTATTTTATATATAATTTATTTATAAAGTAAAATATAAATTAAAAAAATACGATTTTTTTTATTTTTTTTTATTTACAACTTTCCAAGAGCATTGCCAGGGGGGGCCTTATTCCGTAAAAAGAAAACAATTAAAAGACATCGCTTCGACGATAATTGTTCGCATTTGTCTCTTCAGATGTGATGAGATAGCTATATCGTTTGGCGATAATCACATTATGGCAGCCCCGAGGAAACGCCACCGAGGCCCATCCCAAACACAAAAAAAAAACTCACTGAGACATTAATCCGTACATTTTTTGTCTAAGAAAATCCTGAAAAATACATTGGGGGCTATCGTGAATAAAAAATTCCCTGGGAATGTCTTCGAATTCTAGGGATGTTTCACAGCCACTAAAATATTTTTTCCTACTTAAAAAATCTCAAGTTTCTATATGTTGGATGTTGGATAATTGAATTATGTTTTTATTTCCTGTTTCCCAAAGAACCAATCCAAATGGATCTTACGCTAATCCGGAAAGCTTCTCAATCCTCAAAAGAGTGGATAAATATCCGCAATGAATGGACCAAATAGTGATTCCATAGTAACTCTGACAAATTCTTCGGGAGTATATTTTGGAATTCTAGCTTTCTAAGTCGGGAAGCCACGGAAGTATGCATTTTTCTACTACAGTTTATAAAAACAGCAATCTTCAAAACATTTACGTTCATTCGTTTACGTATACGGTGATTTGAGGCATATTTTCTTTGGTTGCTTCCTGTTTTTTTTCCCACATGCAAAACAAAAAAGTTATCAGAACTAGTTCAGAGAGTTTCACGGATTGATTTTGAAAAAAAAAAATCCAAAAACGAATCACCCTAATGCACACACGCTAGTGAAAATTGAATGTACCAATATATAAGTTGTTTAATGAGTGGTCAACCTACGGACATAAAAATGGCGAACTGAGCAAGTTAAGTAATAAGCCCTATAATCGTATCCGATCCGAACAAAAATTAACTCCGATTTCTACGAAATAGCGGATGAACTTCAGAAAAAAATTAAAGCTTGCGTTTTAATTGTCAAAATCTCATTGTCTCGAATTAATGTGATGTTTTGCCATTTTCTCTCTTTGATGTATTCTCTTATGTGACATAGAGCAATATTTTCTCTCCGATTGTTTTCGACAGAAAAATCGTCTAAAGACGTTTTCACTTAGTTGGAACAGTACAAATCAATTCTTAAACCGGTATTCACTGAGCGCTCTTAAATTAAGTAGTTTCTTAAATTATGAGCGCTCAGTGAATTTGTTTTCGATTGGACATCCAGATAAATTCGAAAGCGTCCAGAAGCCTTCTGAAACTGTTTTACTTGCACAGAAATGACATTTCGATCGATTCTGGGAGAAAACACTCAACCCTCCGCCCAAAAGGTTGCAAATGGCACATGATTTTTATGATGCAAAACGTTACTATTGAGTGGAAGTAATTTGACCTTATCCACTTGATTTCAGAATGAGTGGATTCTTGAGTGAAAATAATCGAAAACGATTTTAGTGCTTGAATATCTAGGCCCTAACGCATTAATAATTCTTGTTTAATCTAATTTCATAATAGGTTGATTAATGTTTTTTTTGTTTTTTTCTATTTTCCAGTCATTGATGCTTGCATATTATTATTGGAGAAACTGGAATTTCCCCAACCAACAGGCAAATTTGTTTACACATCGACAGTTACAAAACACAACAATACCGCAGCATCAAATTCAATTTTACAGAAAATAACAAATGTCATCTACAATTTCCAGTCTATCGGTCCAAAGCAGAATCTCCAAGATTGGGGCTTAAAGGAAATTCCCAGTGCAAATGTTGGAATTGCAAAACAAATTTCTATGAGTGCGCATAAGTATTTTAGTAAGATCTCAGAAAATGCAAATACGATTGCTAGAAAGTTGGTAAAACAAGAAGTTGCCAAGGCGGACAAAAATCAAAAACATGAAGAAATGGAAATGGAAGAGTTAACGATGTCGTCGTACTTCAAAAACTCCATGACCCAGACAGATCCTCTGGTGTGCCGAGAATGTGTTGCTAGAAAGCGCAAAGTAGGACATGAAATAGCAGTTCAAGCAACAGTTTTTACTGGCAGCATTGGAACCCAAACATCCACCCAAGTGCGCTTCAACGACCATCTTACAGAGGGAATGAGTGATAATCAATTGAAGGCTATATATGAATTTTCTCTATTAATTCGAGAGCCTCCGAAGAACACATCTGTGGAGCTTATAAGATTACGAGAACAACTTATGCACATGTACAATTTGTCACAACGGCTGCATAAGGGGCCGGTACCATTTGTGGATGCTTCTATCTCTGATCCAGTACAAAATACAATTAGAGATCCTAGAATCGACAGTCGTTCGAATTCCGATCCAAGAAGTTTCACACAAACTGGAGCACAAAATCAATATGCACATCAGTCTCCAGTGCCGACATTTCAACAAAATATGCCAAAATATTCTCAACAAGGGATGACTGATGGACAACAAATTCAAAGCATCCAGCAGCATTTAGTACAGGATCCCCGACACGACGCTCCCAACTATTTACATCGCGCAGAAGCGCAGATTCCAAAACAACAAATTCCATCCCCTCACTTTCTTGGACGAGGTAGGGCTCAGGTGCGCCCAATGCAAAATTTAAACCAGCATAGGCGTAATGGGCAACTTTGCCCAGGGCACGCTGCACTATTTCCTAATCAATCTTTACCAGATTTTCCAGGTCAAGAATTCCAACAGCAAGACGGAAGAAAAAAATATGGCCGCGGCGGGCTGCGGCGATGAGCAATTATTTTTTATATATTCAAAAAATTTAACGGAAATCAAAGTAATCGAAGTTGTGAACTGAAAAACCTGTCATGCTAATGCAAAATGGGTTCGAGATTTTCCATTACGAATTACCAACGCTTTCTTTTTGGATATCCTATAACCTATATTTTTCGAAACGGAAAAGACTTATGTGATTATTTTCTAATTTTTGTTTACCAACATACTTTTAAAAAATCTTGCGGATAAACTTATGATAGAATTGTTGATAAGTTGTTAATATACTTGTTAAAAAATGACTTTTGATTTGTTTTCATAAATAAAAACGAATTCGATAAAGCCTTTCAAATTACTTGATTTATTTCTTCTCATGAGACCAAAGAGCTGCCCCTATTTGCTTAAGAAATTCTCGTGGTAAAAATTAAGATTGAAAAGTATTTGTTTCCTCATTATTCTCCATTACATTACATAATAGACTCCATTTCCAAAATTTGCTGTCGTTCGACGAACGTTCGATTTGCTATTTATGAGGTCTGTTTCTTTACTCACCTCCGGATCCCAAAGCTACCCAAAAAGTGTTCTTTCTTTACATTTTGGGTAGTTTTGTTTTCCCGCGGTCGAGTAAAGAAACAGACCTTATGAATAGCAAATCGAACGTTCGTCAAATAGTCTAAGACCCGACAGAAAATTTTGGGAGTGGAGTGATAAACAAAATGTATTGTGCCTCTCTACAAACCCCTTGGGGTCAATATTGTATTTGTGGTAAGTGTCAGTATGCAAAGTTTTTCCTGATTAAAAGTACGTTCCATAACAAATCACATTTGAAGACAAAAAAGATGTAAACTTTTGGGGGCTAGAATGCTAGGTTTAGCCACAAATCGCGTTTAAAGATGCGTTGACTTAAAGGTAATCCCGAAATCACGAGTATGCAATTTTTAATTCTTTAAGATTTCTGGTTTAACAAAAAATCACGTTACAAAATGTTAACTTTAGGGGGTGTAGGACGCTCCGTTTAGCCGCAAATCGATTTTAAAGATAAATATTTTTAATTGAAAGGTAGCACTACCTAGATTTCGAATATGCATAAAGTGAAATATGTGCATGCTGCCAACTTGCAACCCCCCTGCTTGGGGTGGTTGCGGGTTTCGGTGTATGCGAAGTCGTATTTAAAGTATCTTAGGCCCAAGTTTCCTTTAAACCTGAGTTCATCTCTCAAATTAGTTTTTTAATCAGATTTGATCCCGAGGTTAAACCAAGGTTAGCCCACCGAATTTGGTGAGTTAACGCCGGGATAAAAAAAAATTTTTACAGATGCATTAAAAAAATATATTAAATTGAAAAGAGACACTTTGAAAATCAAAATTCCACTATTGAAAACAAATGGCGTCGCTGTGGAAATT
This sequence comes from Meliscaeva auricollis, assembly GCA_948107695.1. Classification (NCBI taxonomy): domain Eukaryota; kingdom Metazoa; phylum Arthropoda; class Insecta; order Diptera; family Syrphidae; genus Meliscaeva; species Meliscaeva auricollis. The sequence goes on along the minus strand of OX403617.1, from coordinate 46,318,980 downwards.
TCCTTTTCTACGGTATCGCCATCTGTTTGATCCAAGCGATTTCGATGTTTAAAGCTGATTTTCAGAGACACGCAACCCGATCTAAATCGATTTTTTAAAGAAAAAAGATAAAATTAATCCCGCACTGAAAAACTGCTTCAGAAATAACTCGGGTTTAAATAATTTCCCAGGATTAGCTAACCCTGATGGTAACTCAGAGTTAATTAAGCGATAAAAACTAGGCCTTAGAAAAACAATAAAATTATTCAAAAATTATGTTTTTGAATAATTTAAAATTAAGCTCTTTAATGGTGTTTTCGTTTGGTAAATTTATTTTTTTGATATATAAATTGATTTTTTTCGTGGTGAATCGAATACATTTCAGATTGATTTTTATTTTCTGCAGTATGGTGTTTTATTTTTGTATCTGTGAAACAGCTATCCTTAGCAGTTGTCCAATTGGATCGAATCTTTTTAATTTCCAGTTTTTGATTGAATTTTATTTTTTAAATTTACTAGATAAAAAAGATAAGGTGGACGAGCTAAATAGTTCACTTAGAAGTGCTTCCGTTGGAACTCAAAACTATATTTTTAAATAATTTGTCAATAAAAAACAATATCAACACAATTAAAAAAGGTCAATAAAACTTCACAGAAGGATTTACAAATACATGTAGGTTTATTTTTAATTAAACGTTTTTTTTTATATGTGTACGAAAAATTCACAGATATTGTTTCAATCGGAACGCAAGAATAAATTGAAAAGAAAAACAGATAACATTCATCCAATTGATTTAAAAATTATAATAAAATCAAAAATCATAAAACAAAATATCTACGTACTGATTAATACTAGAATAGTTTAATATTATGTATGTTCGTTAATGTTTCGAATATAAGTTAATACGTTATAAATATGTGTGTGAGAATTACTGCCCGAGCATCCGATTCAAAGTCAATTTGGGACGTATACCGAAGAGAATGTTTTGAATTTTATAAAAAAAAAAAATAAAAAAAGAACGGAAAAGAAATAGGAAATAGTAATACCCCTGACTTTAGCTGCTTTCAAATTCGATGCCGTTCTTCTTCTTCTTTCTAAGGAAATTGATTTGTGGAAGTTTATTGGTCCATTGCTTCTTGACTGGTATCGTCTACTTCCATGCCAGCTGGCTCGTCCTTGGTTGGCTCGATGGCGTCCGTTGCCATTGCAGCACTATCACCCATAACAACCTCTTCGACGGCGGCAGCAGCTTCGACAACAATTGCTGGGACAACTGGTTCAGCTTCGGCAATGGATTCGGGATTTTCTTCCATGGGCTGGTCGGCGGTGATAACTGGCACCTCTTCAACAGTTGGAACTGCAGTTGAAGCTGCTTCTGCTGGTGAAGATTCTGTCGTTGGAGCAGCGATCTCTGGTTTTGTCTCTGTAGTCGCTGGCGAGTCATTTGTAGGTGGAACAACAGCTGGTCTATCAACAACGGTCGGTGTAGCTGTTTCTGGTTTTTCAACTGCTGGTTCTTCAACTGCCGCTTTTTCAACAGCCGCCTTTTCGACAAGTGTTTGTTCGACTACCACATTTTCAACTGCTGCTTTTTCGACTGATACTTTTTCACCAACTTCAACTTTTTCGACTTCCGCCTTTTCAACTGCCACTTTTTCAGATGATTCTTTTTCGACAACCACCGGAGTTGGAGGGTCAGCTGGCGTTGCCTCAATTGATGTTGCTTCAGCTACCTTCTTTTCTGCTGCTTGTTCAACAACTGTCGAAGTTACAACCGTCGGTGTCTCAACTGCTGGTGCATCAACAACTGCTGTTGGCTTTTCAGTCTCCTTCTCTGTTACCTCGGCGGATTTAACTTCATCTTGTTTTGCGACGGATTCTTTTTGTGGAGATTCTGTAAGTGTTGGAGCTTGTGTGGCAGTATCGGCTTCCTTAATCGATTCCGTTGAGTTATCAACAGTTGTTGGTGTCTTCTTTTCTTCAACTGGTACTGATTTTTCTTCAGAGACAGCCATGGGTACATCAACTACTTTCACTTCTTCGTCTTTTGTTTTTTCTTTTGTGTCGGTTGTTGGCACGGCTACTGCCTCAACCTCTTTTACGACAATTGCAACAGTGGCATTGGCTGTGCTGGATTCTTCTTTCTTATCTTTGTTGATATCTTTAATTGTCTCTTCGGTGGACGAAGCAGCAATCTCGTCTACTGACATTGCAGATTCCTTGTCCTTAGTTTCTGCTTCAGCAGTTGTGATGTTAGTTTCAGTCTTAAGCTCGCTTGGTTTGTGGTCGCCGTTCTGTACCTCCTCGTCATTAGTTTTCTCCTTTTCGGCAACCTCTTTTGTCTTCTCAATATTTTGCTCCTGAGAGCAGTCTTCTTTCTTTTCTGTTGTTTCTTTTTCAATTACTTTTACTTGTATGACAGTGCTATCAACAACAGTTTCTACAGCAGCTTTAGGTTGTTCCGATTCTTCTTGTGCCAGCTTAGCAGTAGTTGGAGCAACAGTAATGGGGGTTGAATCAACGGTCTCTTTCTCTTCGGGTTTCTTTTCAGACTCCTTTAATTCAGCCTTAGCTTCAACCTTAGTCTCGTTATTTGTGGCGGCAGAATCGGGTAAGTCTTCTTCCATTTTTTCGGGTTCGGGCTCTTTATTGTCTTTCTTAATTTCTTCTACCACATTTTCCACTGCGGCTGGTTTTTCTTCAGAAACAGGCTCTTCGTTTTGCTTCTTTTCAGATGTGTCGGTTTTCTCTTCTGCCATTGAAACTTCAACAGCAGGAATTGTGGGTTCGGGTTTGTTGCTGGCAATGCTTTTTGTGGCTGCTTCGGTTTCGGCATCGTTGGTCTCGTCGAGGTCCAACTTTGCTTTTTTAGGATTTGGCAGTATGTCATCGTCAGCTTTGTGGATAAGGTTGGACGAGGGTTGTGCAGGTGTTGTTTCAGATGGTGTTGCATTACTTGGGGCATCGGCAGCGTTGAAAATGGTTTCGTTTTCCATTTCAATGTCTACATTGACATCTAACGAAACATCACCGTTAACCACCGAATCAAGAGAATCACCATTTTCGCTTTCAGTTTGCTTACGGCCCGGTTCAATGGTGCTCACTACTAAACGGGAAACAGGAATAAAGTAGAAAGCAAACAGATCATGGAATTAGTTTTGTTGCATAATTTTAAAATGAAAATTTTACTTTATACAAATATATAAATAAATTGTGTATTACAAGTTTTGCCAGGCTACGTTTAGGTCGTTTGCGATAAAAAACAAAATTAAATAAACCTAAAACCTTTGACAAACGATAGAATAGAAACAAAACAAAAACAAAGTGGTTGAAGAAGTCTTGGCTACCGGTGCGTCTTGGTCTTGGCTTCACAAGAATCTTAATATCACCAGTAACAATCTACTTAAACAACTAATCCAACAAGTGCAAGGCAGTTAAAATGACCTACTCCTCAGCTCCGTCAATCTTGGTTTATAGGATGTGTAGGGACAGTGGCCACTGTTCCGTCGTCAGGGTCTTACTTCTGTCAATTGTTAACCTCATCCAAACGGAGGAACAATAAGTCATTGACTAGACGTTGCATACTTTCTCAATGAAACGGTTCTGAACCGTAAAAAGATTCTCCCGGGAGACGTAAATGTAGAGCTCACCTGGTAACGCTTGGTCCGCAAAAACGTAACGCTACGAGAACTGTCCGGAACTTAGCCCTGAAATCTTAACTTTCAAGGAAAGCGTAGCCCTAAAAAGATTACAAAATTAAAATACATAAAACAACTGCAAAACGCGACAAGACAAGGAAAGAGTCGAGCCTTGGAAATACCGCAAAGTTATCATAAGGAGAGCTAATCTTTGCGGAGATGCAAACTTTAAAAAAACCACCACTATCACCTTACGCAAAGAGGCACGTCTACTTTTTAGTCACAACCATATGATGTGGAAAAACGTGTGTCATCGGATTGTTTTCGGATGTAAAAAAATTAACATGGAAGGCCCTGATGGTTATAATTATTATTATCACGATTCGAGAAAGGAAAAGCACCAATTGAATCGTTTTCACAGATGTGAGGGTAGAGTGATGGTTTGGGAAGCAATTTCATTCTATGGCGTCTCAGAACTAGTTTTTCTCTTCAAAAATTAATGCTGTTTCGTATGTTGGTGCCAACATACTATTCTGAACGTAGTACCATTGAAAATGTGTGGGGTTAGATGAGTCGCAAGATCTATGAGTCAGGAGAACAATATAATACCAAGGAGTATCTTATTGATGTCATCAAAAAAAGCATGGAGTGACATTACCTTTGGCTTGGATTATTTGGCCAAACTATATGAATCAATACCGAAAAGAAGTTACCCTTAACCAAGTACTCATTATAAGAAATTGCATTGCATATGGTTTCAAGTCAATTAACATATTTCTATCTTCCCGTATGATGCAATAAAAATTCATACTTTGTGTGCATATTGTTTATTCTGTATCAGCCCGTTGTGGAAAGAAATATATTGAGCACTTCGATTTATTTTTGAAACACAATTGAGAACATTGAATAATAATCGTGGTTTTCTCCATTTAGGATGGATTAGGTAGGACAGACAATAAAGCCCGAGCATGCGATATGGGAAGGAAGATTTGATTAAAGATTTAAATAATTTAGGAATTCTAAAGAGAGATGTTACTAGAACGAAAAAAGTAAAAATTTGTCCATATGTAAGGGTTGCGAATGGTGGCCTAGCATTACAGGCCCTGTAGTTCATCCTTTGCAGCATTGGATGGACCCACGTCTTAGATAGACCAGAGTTTCAAACGAACTATGAATACGCCCCATCATATTTATCTAAAAAAAAAAAAACACAAATCGTCCAACTTGGTGTTAGATTAATGATTAATTTATTGATTTTAACCAACACATGTAACATGTAACAGCAATACAATATTACTGTGCACATGCATCCAAAACAAATGAATCGCTTATTTAATCAGCGGGTTAACTCAGAATTAATCCTGAAACCAAGATGATCTCGCATTGAACAACTGGCATTAAAGGCTTTTGTTTAAAAAAATCGTTTAAATTCTGCAAGTCTTAATCCATCCTGTCGTTAAGGAGGAAGCCGGAAAGGATAAAAACGTTTTAAAGAAATTTAAACCTTGTCCAAAAAAAGGCCCTTAGGTTTTTGCATCGAAATCCTAGGGCCACCGTTTTACTAAAATCAATAGGTGTGTTTAATTCAGCCTTACTGTGAGATTATACCGTAATGTAGTCCACCGAAATGTTAAAAGCTTTTGTGAGTTTCGCCCGAATAAAGTTCAACTTCGAATCACGTATAACACTTCGAAACATCAAGTTGTGACTATGAGTGCGTGTTTATTACACATCATATTCTCTGATGAAAAAGCATGACTCTGGCTTTCTTGTTGTTTAGAAAAGATGTGGAGTAAAATAAACAAAGTTCAAAGCAATATGGGTAAAATTGTTTATTTTTGTTTGACGATTTTGTGTATATTTCCTGTTACAAAAAGCAGAATATAAGCCGGATGTTTGATTAAAAATGTTTGTCTCTACTAATATAGACCTTTAAACAATATAAATCTTTTTTTATTACTTTGCTTTAAATCAAACCCCCTTCCTTTGTTAGCCTAAACAAATAAGTGAACAATTGAACTCAAAATTGAGCGAAATGCACGCCTGAATTAAAGATTTCCAATAAGGTGAATTATTCGAAAAAGAAAGATTTTTCACCCGAAACTCACCATAGGCGACAAGGAAAATGCAATTTTCCCGCGTGGAATACTGTTCAGGGGAAACTGGGGTCATTCCGTAATTTTCAAAAGGATAATCGACGACACGATAGTCTCGTTTTTTGAGAGCGATAGACTCTATCTAAATTGTAGTTGAAATGTCATCTAGCTTCGCATTGTTTTTTTTTTGTGTCTGTGGCCGAACATTAAAAATATTACAAAATGCATGTAATTAAAATATGCAGTGAGTTACTTTTATTCAATAAACCATCCCTACAACAATTTAATTTTATCTTTTAGAGGAAATTTTACTTCAAAATACATGCCAGACTACACCTATTTAGCTTTCGTGCAAATACAACCATTTTGACGATGGCGCTATGGTGATAATCTATTTGGGGAGAGCCAATTTTCCATCGTCAAAACGACATCAGCAAGACAATAGTGATTTTAAGAGTTACGGAAATCAAGACCATCGTCGAGACGATATTGTTTGGCGATAATTAAATTACGGAATGGCCACCCAAACTAATAATTACAAAATATGACTATTAATTCGGCAGTCTTACTAAGACCGAGTGTGGAACAAACCTAATGGCCTCGTTCAGACAAAGATATTTTTTTCGTAAGCCGTGCACGGCATTTTACCGTATCCCGTATGGTAACAAGGTTTGTATTGAGTTGTTCACATGGAGTTCATGCCGTATACGAGCATTTTTTCCCCCGTATACCATATAGATTGGCCATCCGGCAAATTTTTATTCGATTAATGCCGCATGAATTATAAGGGATGCGTGAGCTATTTGTTGTTTATTTCTCTTTAGATAGAAATTATAATACAAATATATCCCGTTTATCGCGCCTTTTGTTGATAAAACCATAAATACATGAGAAATTCGAATCGAAAAATGCTATCGTGTGAACTACCGATTTAAACGTATATACGGGAAAATAGCGAATCGAATAGCTGTCGCCTGAACCTAGCCTCTGGGTATTATAGGCACAAATGCGACTTGACAAACGAAAAAAAAAAACAATCAAATTAAAAATTAATTCCCAGAACAGTCGCCCGTCTTCTTGTAAACAGACATTTATTATATAAATGTTTGTGTTTTGATTTTTGTGTTTATTTAATATTTGTATTTTTTTTAGAGCCATACGACATGGCCATTTTTGCTATGTCGAATTCCTTTCAAAATTAAAAACGTTGCAAAAAAAACAATGATTTCTTTTGGTTAAAACGAACAAGAAACACGGTTTCACCCTTACAAAATATTCTTAAATTTTAGCCCAATACCATTTCTGTAGATTCAACAGTTTCAAAGATACAGCTTTTCAAAATATACAAATAAAAAATGTATACCAGAAAGTAGTAGAAGTTAAAAGTATATTAAGCGATTCTGAAACCCATAACATTAATCAAACTATAAGAACGTGTTAGTTAGGCACCTAACTTTCAAACAACAAGTTGTTGAGCTGTAAATAGTCATCTAGATCTCGTTATTTTCAGTTTTCTCGATAAGTAAAAGACTTTTTTGCATCTGGTTTTCAGTTTAGACTACAAATTGATAGGAACATAAGAGTATGTGAAATTTATGTGAAATTTTTGTAAATACATAATAGTTTAAACGGAAAAAAAATAAAATAATTAATTTGAAAACAATCGGCTAAAATAAATTTATTTTAAAATAAAATTCAAGAATAGATTTCAGGCTCTAAGATAAGGTGTTTCTTTTCAACGTGTTACTGTTGTCTTTGAATAGATATTTAACATTTTAGAAACTCTTTAATCTACAGAAATGGTATGGGGCTCAAATAAAATTTTGTAAGGGTGAATCTGTAGAATATAGTTTATACTTAGTCAAAAACTAGCCTCTCCATGGCTAAAAATGCAATTTATTGAAAAAAGCACACAAAAACGCTTTTTTTGCATTTTTGCCAATGTTACGTTCGACGATTGAGGTCGAAAAATTGGATTTAACATCGCCTTGACATCATAAAAAACTCAGCAAAAAATCAGGGCTACCGGATGTGACGCCAGGTCTGATGTACAGTTGTGGCGAAATAATTAGAACGAATTCTTTTGCTGCGAACTGAGGCTTTTGATTTAATTCTTTTAACTTTAAAATACATATTTATGATGTGATTTTATTGATTGTTAATTAAGCTTCATGATAAAATACGAGCTGCACACTAAAAATGCGAGAATTTAGTACTTCTGGCTTAAATGCCCTATCATTACAATTGAATACGAGCAACTTCGTTTTAAAAAGTTATACTCGATGCCAAATGAGTATAAACACAGGCTAGAGGCTTTGAAATTTTCGAAAAGCAACAAAGAGACAAAAAAACAACACCAAAATTGGATTGTCTTGATAGCCAACAGGGTAGGACAAGTCTAAAAGTTGGACTAACCGCAAGTAAGGGTATTACTGTAGCCGTCAAGAAATTAAAGCTAAAATAAGACGAAATCGTTCCCTAGCAGAAGGTTTTCGGAGATGCATTGCTCACAAAATACCATACGTGTAAGAAGAAATATAAAACGCTGAATCTGAAACAAAAACCGCTCTCATTTTAGAATTAGATATTCTGGAGGGACAAATCCAAATTCAAAATCTTCGGATTAATGTCTAGCATTGTGTGGAATGGACTGGAAATAAAAAAAAAACTTGATCCAAAACAAACGATTGAAAGCACAAAGTGCGTTGGCAGGATTTTCACTCTTTAGGGTGTGGGGTTAGCCCTATCTAGCAAATTGAATGAAACTTGGATCAGTTTTATTACAAGGACATATTGGAGAACGTAATAAAGTTATTGGCGTGTCAATATATCACCATTGACAATTTTTCAGTTGGACAATGATCCTAACACACTTCACTTCTTAGGACAAGAAATAAAAGATCAATAAATAAAAAAAATGCCAGGACTTGGTTGGTAAATAACCGGATCACTGTGAAGCGGTACTCAAAAAAGTGTTTTGTTTTTATTTTCGAATTTTTTTCTTTGTAAATTTGAAGCTTAATCAACGGTCAATAAATTACATCTTTTAAAGTTCTAAGAATTTAATCAGAAGCCTTAGTTCGCAGCAAAAGAGGTCGTTAATTGCCATGAAAACGCTGCTAATTTTTTTTTTTTAAAGGAATTCGACATTGTATAAGTTTGCTTACGAACAAATTATGACCGCAGCCAGCTCAGCGCTGAAGTGTTTTTCCAAATTAAATCTTAGTACTCTGATCATAATTTGCTCTAATCACCTAAGCCTCTGCTGAGAGATTTCCTAAGAACCAAAAATGAAAAACGCCAATAGATAGATAAACGGACTGATAGACTGTCAGACTGACGGACTGACAGAATTGTGGGAACCATTTTTTTCGCATTCTCTATCACCACAATGTCATGTTTGATTGTTATCTGATCGCGATTAGGGGGTTCACATTAACTATCTTCCCGAACGACCAAATGACAGCTCTCTCCCTAGGCAAATCTGAAAATCATTTGACAGCTTGTCGTCTGGTAATTTAGTCAATGTGAACCCCCCGAATGTTAGCCCCAATTAAGGGTGGAAATCATAGTTATTAATCAAGTCAACATTTTTCTCAAGTGTACATTGAGCTTATAACACTTGAGCTATTGATAATCGAGATTGTAACAAAAAAAAAATTGACAGTAGCTTCCATTTTGTTTACGAATATGGACTTCGGTGCTGAAGACTTTTCTTAGGAAAAATCTAGAATTGAGTAACGACTATAAATTCTGCCCTAATGATTGGTTAAGTGATCGCTTTACACAGAGCAAAAATGGTCGAAAATTAAAAACGATAACCACAACAAGTAACAGTCAAATATCACCGTACCGTGCCGAGTTTAGAGAAGTTGTACCCACTTAACATAATGAAAGTAGAAATCTATTATTTTGGCCAGTATAAGCTTTTTTTTTAATTTTTCTGTTTGACTCTATTATTCGTTGCTCTTAGAACCAACAGTTCTACCAAATGTTTGAGGATTTTATAAATATTTTCACCAATCTTCCTAATTCAAGACAACCACAATTTTTTGACAGGTTAAAACCCGCACATGCTCAAAAGGAATAAATTGACTTTTTATTGCAAAATGGCACATCTACATGCATTCACAATCATAGGCTCTGTGCATTTGTTGCAAAAATAAACCTAAAGATAAAGACAAAGTAAAAAAAAAACCTAATTAACTGCTAAAACTGATAACAAAAGAAGTGCGTTCAAGATTCCATGCGACAAGACGACAACTTGAAACGTTTTTGTTTAAATAGGTCAAAGAACTTCATACACAGATCTTTCGCGTTTCGCCATTTTCATCGTTTCCCTCTGCACTAACATTCGTTTCGTATGTACCTAAATATTAAGCTACGTATAAACGAAAAAAAAAAATAAATTTTCATTCGCAAAGGTGTTGCAGAGCACCGGAGAGACTCCAAATTCAAACTCCATGCACGTTTACGAGTTGTGCGAAAAAAGCAATCAAAAGGGCACGACATTGCTGGAGATTAGAGATTCACATTCACATAAAATGAAAAACCAGCAGCCAAGGAAGGCACAAAAATAAGAAAATGAATAACAAAAAAAAAAGTAAAAAGAGGAAGGAACCGAAAACAAAATGGTTTGCTTTTGCATTTGAACTGAAAGGCTGTAAGACTAAAAAACTGAACCTGAAGCTGAAGAAAAGAAGAAATTTTGCTTCAGCTGTTCATCACCACTATAAAATACACCATCATGACATTTAGCTGTCCTCTTTTTACTTGGCACAACACTGGCAACTTTCATGAGAAGAAATATCACCTCAGCTCCTTCCTCCTCCATTGGAGCAAGGATAACTATGTTTATAACTGTGTACTGTGTGGCTTTTTGCAAAATGTAATTATAGGAGCAAAATGGAAAGTGTACTTACCCAGAATGTTTTTCTCCAGAGCCCGCATAAACTTATCTATGCGACTATATTGCTTACGAGGTTCGGTGAGAAGCTCGCACAACCTTTGAACGGTAAATGGAGCAGCATTGAAGAGCTCCAAACGCTCCAAAAGCGACGACTTCATGCTCTCATAATTAAACGGATCCACATTGGGATACTGGGGCAGATCTGTAACAAAAAATTAAAACAATTTAATAAAACAAAAAAAAAACTAACAATCAGCAGCAAGGATGTAAAATCTGAAACGGTTTTTCATCATCTCTGTCTCCAATTCTCCATTATTCCTTTCCTCTTTGTCTGGTAGCCATCGGTCGTGCAACCCCTTTTTTGAACCGAATAGTAGATATTTCATGATGAAACGAGTTTTCTGTACCCACCCGTCGTCGCTTCGCCGAAAATGGCCGGCCGGCTGCTCTTAATTTTTTATTTAAACATGTCTGCAACGACTGAACTGACTTCAGGGAAACTGGATGGGGGAGAAAACTTGCAAAGAAAAAAAAAAAAAAGTCGGAACGAAAAATCTTACCATCTACTCGTGGTGATGTGTCGTGGAAATTCTTGATCACATTTAAGAGCTTCTCGCGAAAAAGATATTTTAAGCTGGACCACTTGAATACCGTATCACCGGTTTTTGCAACATAATGCATATAATCGTCGAGTTCTTTAGGAATTTCTTTTTGCTTGAGGCGAGTAAATCTCTCCAGGATTTGCATCACTTCTTCAGCATTTTCCATGTTAAGCATTTGTAATGGTCTCGTAGATAACACGAAGCGAACAAGAAAATCCTATTAATTTGCAAGGATTAATTGAATTTTTCTTTTCTTTTTTTTCTACTCTTTTTCTGGGTGGTAATGAAATTATTTTTTTTTTGCAAACTCCCTCGATACAGCCAACTTGCAAGTTACAACAAACTCCAACCAAACGCAACGAAAAACTGCGAAAAAGACCGCTGCAGTCGAGCCGATTTTTCATTAGGCGGCCGGTTGAATTACACAGCTGTTTTGAGAATGAATATAGTGGCGTTAAAAGCGTTTGGAGGTAGTTTAATGCATAATGGCATGATTACATTTCAGTGGTTTTTGGTTTGCTACATTGACACGAGAAGTGACGATCTCGTATAAACTGCATCAAAATAATTATGCTGGAATTACATTGTTCTGCACTTCCTCTCTTTCGTATGTGCTAGTGTAGGTATATCTCTATCCCGTTTTAGTTTTCCTTAAATCTGCAGATGCAGATCAATGTAAATCCACTATTCGCTACTTTTATAAAAATGAGAATCAGCAGGTTAATTGTTTATTGAATGGTGGTTTGCCATAAAAACAGACCTTTTGAATAATCAAGTTAAAATAAGTAAAAATTAAGGCAAGCATTGTCACAACTTGTCACCCAGCCAACACTTTGGACCAATGACGGTTTTCACATGTAAAGACTTGTCCAAACCAAAATGCGACACGACAGTGCGACTCGATTTTTATATGAAAAACATTTTGCGCTTAATCGCATTTGGTGTGGGTACACTCATATGAGGCTGTGTAAATAAATTTTGGCCTTGTCGTGTCGCACTGTCGTGCCGCACTGTCGCACTTTGGTTTGGGCAAGCCTTAAAAAGCAAAACAAACGTCGTTGTGCCAAAGTGTCGATTTGACGTTTAGAAACTATAAGACAAATATATATGGCTTTTTTTCTAAACAGGCCTATTGTAGCATTAAGGATGAGTCTGCTGAATTAGTTTAGACCTCATGCTTTTTTAATAAAAGAAACCTTCGCGTTTTTATAGGAAAGTAAAAAAAAAACTTGTAGAAATTACCGACACCAATATGAGGAAAAAGTACAAGTTTTTCATTTAAAAAAAGGAACTATGAATGAACTAGAAAATAAAAATTTCTTTCAAACCTAATAGCCTCATTTGCCAAATGAGCTTCCAAATGACAAAATGTTCACCTCATTTGTATGAAATAATGATTTGTTGTCAAAAGATCGCTATAGCAGCGGTGTGTTTCGGATATTATCACCATAGCGATTGAAATTGCTAGCGCAATCACCCTATCGCGGCGGTGTGTGAGATACTTTTACCTGTTTACCTGTGAGCTCCTTTGTAACCTTATTAACAGCTCTACTATTTCACCGATTGGCGGCCTCTTCTGCTTCTTCAGCTTATACGTTAATATAGGTTTGAACAGTGATTTTAACCGTAAGTTCGTCTATATAGTATACTTTTGTTGTAGTTATTGACGCATGTCACGTCACACGCAACTGTAAAATTCTCTTATCTTCACGCAGTACGTTGACTATAGCTCGATTCTCTCTGCAGCTGTAGTAGCTGCGATACGGGCTTTGCCAAAGTTTCTGCGGAAAGCCAAGCATTGTTTCTTGTTTCTTTCTTTTGACCGACCGACTATTCTTTCAGCACCGGCTATGAAAATGATGGAAGCAGTTTCAGTGCTGCTTATTGTTCTCCTTCCTTGGAAAGATGGTCCCCTAGTTTTAGGTGCATTGAGTAATTTTGAAGCCTGTCGGTAACCTGATGGACATTTGGGTGTTTACTTGAGATCTTTGAACTGAAACTGTGCGCAAACTTACTTTAGCTACACCAGATGGTGGTCCCTATTTTCTCTTCTATTTCTCACGTCCAAGAGACTACTTTTTAAACGTTGACCAAAGTGATCAATCGGGTTGGAGGTAGGTTGCCTATATCTGTGGACACCTAACTGATTTTGTTGGCACGTCTTCTGTTGAAACATAAATAAATAAATAAATATTGTGGCACGACTAGCTCACAAGGAAACACGGCCTGGTAACTGACACTTTTAACCATTTCCTATGTGCGTGTAGTTAGCAGGAATGGAATGTTCAAATATGGTATACCACCATACGGTTTGCATTGCAGAAATCAGAGAAACGCTCATCATAAGCCTTTTCTTCAGTGTTTCATTTTAAACGCAAAACAAAAACAAAAAAATGCTGAGTAGTCGAATTTGTTTTTGTTTCGCAAATAAAATCAAACACTGATTAGCTACTCAGTGTTGAATAAAACACGCCTATTGTCTTTGCAATCGCCAACGCCATGTTTTCCCATAACATGCATGAGGCCATAGTTGTTATTGCCATTTTTGGCATTCAAATCTCCCATAACCAAACCATTATGATGTATCTTTGTCGTGTATTTTTGTAAGCGGTTTTGAATTTTCCTATAGTTTGTAACTTACTTACGTAAGTTAAAAAAATTATATTATTCTAGTACATCTTCCAAAATAAGTAAATTATAGGTAAGTTAAACTTAGGTGTGCAATTCCAGTCCTAAGCAAATTTGTTATTACGATCCGTTTTATCGGTGTTAAAACTTTCTTTCCTTCTTAGGCGGGGTATGCACAAGTTAATTTTTTCTTAATTAAGTTACTTGTTTTGGAAAATGTACTAGAATAACACAAATTTTTGTAACTAATGCAATTTGAGATTTGTTAGTAAAACTTACGTGTGTAAACCCCGTCTTTGGCATCAATAAATTATAATTTAAACAACGGAAACACCATACATACATTATTCTAAGTGTTTTATAAACAATAATATTCAAAAAAATTCGTACAATATTATATGCTGCACACAATATATGTAAATGTCTTTTACAAATTTAACAATTTTAACATTTATAACTTGACATTATTTAATAATAATAATAAATTACAAATGTGTATAAGAGGATCGCTTAAACGTATACAAAATTGATTAAACTTTTCCTTCTACATAAACAATTGCTAAATTCTTTTCGAATATTCAAAAAAAAAATAATTGAAATATAATTTTTATTTTTATACTAATCGTTAGCAGGTATAAATAATTTTTAAAAAATTTATCAAAAGTATTTTAATTTAATGTTCATGTATAAGTGTGTGTATGTGTTTTTTTTTAAATTTTCCCTAATCAACATACCGCTTTTGGTGCTGAATTGATCTATATGTTTTATAGCTATAGATACAAATATTATTATTTTTTTTGATTTTCATATACAATATTATTTTTTTATATATTTTTATTGCAATATATTTACTTTTTTTGTTGTATTTCGTTATATGTTTCTATTAAATATTTCCGTGTTAATTATAACGATTACTTTATAGTTTTCTTTTATATTTTTGAAAGTATAATAACAATTAATATTTTGTAAGGCATTTGGAAAGTGCATACATGGTTTCAGACATTGTTGTGTATTGACTTTATAGGTTACATAAATGTACCTATATCTAGCTTATATTTAATTATAATCTTTATAATACTATATAGATAGTGTAGTTATTGTTTTACTTTTATTTTGTGTAAATTACATTTATTTAGTAAGTTTATAGTAGAATTTGAGTCTTCCTTATAAAATGTTATAGGTAGTTTGCTTTTTATATATCTTAGTAGAGAGAGAGTAGTGTTGGAAGGTGTGATTTGTTTAAGGTTTGATGAATAAAATAAAAAAAAAATTGATATGATTATTAAATGTTTTTGTTTCTTATAAAAAGGTGTGTGCATAATCGAAGTTTTAGTAAACATTACTTTTTAAGCAAGCGTAATTAATTTGCTTTATTAAAAAAAAAAACTTAAAATTTACATGCCTACAAATGTGCTTTTACTTTAAGTTTAATTTTTGAGCAACTAAATTTAATTTATTGAAATTTTTTAACTGAAAACCAAACCAATACTGAAGCAACCCCTACCAACCGAAATAAGATTTATAAACTAATCTTCCCAAAATTTTCAATATTATAGATTTATGCTTCTCCCATTACAGATTTTCAAATATAGCATTCTCCCGTGGGTTTATTCATAAACACAAACCAAACACGATAAACATAAATAAAATAAAAGTAGGTACAGTCAAAATCAACAAAAATTGCCTTGAAATCATAAGGAGGGTGTATTGGAGTGATCTATAAATGAAAATGTGGTATTAAAGACAAATATGTAATACAATTTTGTTTATTTTTTTAATTGACAATTTAAACAAAAACAATAGACTGATCGAAAAAACTAAAGTTTTAATAGTCCTCAGTAGCCACTATTTCTTAAAATTCTTTTTAAGTTGTTGTACTGAAAGTTTTTGTTATATCCTTACTCAATTACTAAAACTTAAAACGTCTTTTTCTCGAAACTAGATTTTTGTCATTTATATATCGCCAGTAGTGAGATGAAGAGTTTTTGTTGTTTGTATAGATCGTTTTGAATTGTTATCAGAGTAAGCATTCCATCGCTTTTAAAATAAAACAAAATGGGTCACTGTGGCGTATACGTGCTATTGACATATCATTGTTTTATTGCAATTTCGTTGCTCAACAAATGTCATATTATTCTTCTATTAAATGACTTTGCCAAGAAGAATGTAGAGGGGTTATGGAGGCAGGTGCCCAAAATTTGTATCCCTGCAAAAAGCGTAATAAAAGAGCAACCAAATACTAAATTATTAATTTTGTATGTATTGAAAAAAACAATCAATAACATTAGCGATAGAGAATATTACACCATGAGATTTATATTTGTAGGAAACGTTGAGTTTTTTTTTTTGAACAAAGCATATAAATAATAAAAAAAATTAAAAGAAAATGAATGAACACTTGATTTGAATTCAATTTTAAAGTCAGTATTTAAGGATGATACCCTCTCCATATTTTTGATTAACTTGAAAATTTTTGATTTTGGTTACCTGATGTGTGTATGTCTTGCGAGATATACACAAATAAGCCACTGATTTTTTTTTCTAAATTTAGTTCTTAGATGTTGATAAATTATTTAAAAAAAAAACGGGCTCGATAGATTTTTCAAAAAAAAAAACATTTTAAAATTTATCGTTATAGAAGAAATCATATCAAAAATTTTAATCAAAATCGTTAGAACAATTTTCGAGAAAACTAGAATAATTCAAAAATGTTGTATGGGAGGTACTCGTTCTAGATGAGATATTCAAAAACAAAAAAAAACAAGGCTTCGAAATTACATAAAAATTATCTTTACCAAATTTGTACATACTAACGCACGGACGCACAGACGTACAGACGCACAGACGCACAGACGCACAGACGCATAGACGCAAAGACCGATGGAGAGCATGACGAAAAAAGACTGTTCTGGACTTTTCATCATCATAATGTTGGTTTTGATTAAAACTGATCAAAAATCTTTACTTTTTTGTTTTTTTTTTTTAAGATATTGACATGAAATTTTGTAGGTACAAAGTTGAATATATCCCAATTGATTCTGTTAAATTTCTGACACGAAATATTTGTTTATTCATTTTGATTTTGAAAAAAAAAATAAATAAAAATTTTGATTTTTAATTTTGAAATTTTTGAAAAAAATTATAACACGGTATCGTCTTTTCGTTGATTTTTTTCATAATAAGTAATTAATTTCGAAAATTTGCCTCCCTCTCCAAAACGTGGGGAGATAGAGCCCGCCTTCCACACAATTTTTACTTGCTGTATATAGAGCAAGTATAGGTTTCGTGTAAAAAAAAAGAGGTTTTAATCAAAACCAACATTACGATGATTGAGAAGTCCAAAAAAGTTTTCGTCATGCCGTCCGTCGGCCTGTACGTCTGTTTGTCTGTGCGTCCCTCTGTTAAGAAAACCACAGCCTAAACGTGTTGACTGATTGCATGAAATTTGGTACAGATTACTTTTTTGTAATTTCCAAGGTTGTTTTTTTTTGTTTTTGAATATCTGGATTAGAACGAATACCTCCCATACAACGGTTTTGAGTTACTGGATTTTTTCGAAAACGGCTCTAACGATTTTGATTAAACTTTTATGTTATGTTATAAGTGATTGTAACAATACTGCGTTTTTAGTTTTTCTCAAAAAATACGAATAACGGAAATATGATGAACATTTTCGGGAAATTTTTCAATTTTTTTTGGCTCAACTTAATTCGTTCAAAACTTGTCTTCAGGTCGTTTTTATCATTTTAAAAAGTATTGTGTATTTAGTTTGTGTATTTTTTTTCAATTTTTTTTTCAATATATAAATACATATTAAATAATTTTGAGCTACAAGAGCAAGAGTCGTGCATTTTCTTTTCTTTCGGTTTTCAATTTTTTTTTCTAAAAATGTACATATTATTTCTCAGTACGCTGATTTAATTGATTGAGTGATTTAATTTTTAAGAATTTTTCGAAATAATAAACCCTAAGTACTAAATTTTTTCAAAAATTACGATGAAGGTTCTTTTATGGGGACAGGCAAAATCACCCGTGGTAAACAAAAAATTTGTTTCTGTTCTGCAAATACCTTACATACTTTTCAAATCCTTGAAATACCTTCATGACTGACTTCTGTCTTCTGTCAGTCGATAGTTTGGTCGCTCCATCAATGAGTAAGAAAAGTATCGGTCAATTGAATTGGATTATTAGTTTATTGTTTTAGATTTTTTTTTATGTAAAACATTAAAATAACTGATTTTGTATGCCTTTGTCGTCCTCTATTTTTTGGCCAGCAACAAAACTAAATGTTTTTAATTTCATGACTTCTTTTTCCCCTTCGATGAAAAAAAAAACTTAAGTAATAAGAACGGTTGGAAGCGCGTATTTTTTTTATCTGAAAGCTTTCAGTTTTAGTTTATTCAATCTTCATTAAATTTAATGTTGCTATATTTATTATTATTTTGTATGAGATTTTAGAAAATTTCCCTTTTTTAACAGCTAACTTAAATATAACGGAGAGTGAATAAATTGGGCTTACACTTAATTTTTGCTGTGAGTAGTTGAAACTTTGATATAATTAAATTTAGATTTAAGTAAACTTTGTAATATTAACGTTAGCATTTAACGTATTGCGGAGCTATAATTTTCAAAGTCCAGCGATGTAAATTATTTATAAGTACCTCTAATTGTTTTACTTTGACTGTACCTACTTTAACTTCAATGGGATTGGTTTTTGATGAAAAAACGTAACAGAGAATTCTTAATACTACTGACCAAATATTAAATTTTACATAATTGGTCTTGAAAAACACGCGTTTATTCAATGGCCCACGTTCCGATGGTTTATTCAAAAGTGCGGTTGGATGAAAAATGATAAACGTACTCAGTATTAATGTTTGTGTGTAAAAAATTATTTAAAAAATATCGACACATGTATTATGTCTTAACTCGTATAATAACCTACTTTCATAACCTACAATAATTATTTATTTAACCTAGTAAAAATAAAAATCTAAAATTCAGTCTAAGTCAATTTGTATTACAAATAAAAAATGTATGATAAATTCAGTGACAAATAAATTTTTGTATAAAAATAATGATGTAAAAAAATGAAATAAATTATTATTTAAAAAAAAAGTGTATTAAATAAAAACAAATAAAAAAAAAATATGTAGTTCTATAGTTTGCAGAGTCGAAGCTATTTTTAACCGAAGAAAGCTCAATAAATTGACTATGGAAGTATTGCATATGCATTTACAATCAAAAAGATGTTTTACACAATTAATTAAGTTAAATTAAAAAAAAAATAAACCAAAAGATACCTAGAAATGTCAAGATTATACTACCATTGACATTTCTCATCCATAGCACTAATTTTAACTAAACTACACATTAACAAACGTTTAGTTAAATCATATCTACTTCTACTATAGCAACATAATAAAACCACTTCAGTTCTGTGCAGTCCTCGCTTCTATACGCTTTTTAAGCATTTTAAACGTTTGATGCATGGAACGCATCTGAAAGCGAATCGAGGTGGTAACATCTTTCTGTAATTGCTGCACTTCTTGAATGTCCTTGCGTAAGTTTTGATATTCGTTTTTCACTTCGGTCATTGATTCAAGCAGTTCCATAACACAAACATCGTCAATATCCTCGGCACTTGTGTTATCCAGACTACGCTCAACTTCGCTTAACTTTGTTGCAACCGTATAAAGTTGTGTACCTGCATTTGCAACCTTATTTTTTTGCCAACAATATAATAGAAAATAATATAATAAAAATTGATTAGTGAAAAACTTATCATTTTCGAAGAACTTATCACTCAAGTCTCACCGATTTCTCAAGTCGTATGACCTCCTGAGTGCTCATTGCGTTATACTGCATTTTGCCAATAACACTTACACACTTTCGGTGTTTGATTTGGTATCACAAATTAAAATTTATTAAAATTCACACCAAGAAAAAAAAAAAAAACTTCATTATCTAAACTGAAATGTGTTTATTTCTCTTCACGCATAATGGAGAATTATTGTATTGTTATCGATATACTTCGAGCACAAAATTTGGCTGTAAAATTATATAAAATTAAACTCAATAAAGTCTTAGTTTTTACGATATCACGGTTTTAATGGTCAGAAAACCACATCCGTCGAGGGTTTAAATACATTGACTTGGCTGGTTATTGCGTGCTGGGATGATCCCAGGGAAGATGAATCGATATCAAAGTGTACTTATACTTCGCTCTACTGATGGCAGGATATAATATCTTCGTTTGCGGGAGCGAAGAGACCAGTCGCCTTCGCCATTTAGAAGTCCCATCCCCGTTGGCATATTTCAATTTGCTCTCTGCATTGAAGCTGTAGGTATCTACAGCATGAGTACCATCAGGAGATGTGAGAAAGAACGATGTCGGAAAGAATACAAGAAGCAGGGTTAAGGATGCAAAGGGCAACAACAGCTGATTCGGCGAGTGCTTTCCGAGATTGTTATGCGCTTGGGTGGGTGTCAATGCTCCTGGCTGCACATCAGCTGGAGCACGTTACCAGTATATCAGTCAACATTCTTCTTCACCATCACCTTCATCTTCTTATTAATAATTTTGTTGTGTGGTACTCAGAATCTCCCATATCACGGCACATAGCTCTCCAGCTTTACCTTTGGTATTTTATTCCTAAGAGTGTCTATAGGTCAGTGTTACTGCGCAGTGACATCGTTGGAGTTGTTCCTCTTTTTTTGTTGTTTTTTTTTTGTTACAGATTCCGGGTTTTTTGTTTTGCTGGTAAGCAAGAAGATACACAAACCAAACATTTATAAAGCTTATTCATAAAATAATGCTTTAGGGATGGGAAGTAAGATATTTCTGACATTTCCTTTTATTTTCCGATTGAGGAAGTTTGCAACGAATTTTTTTTCTCCTATATGTACGAGTATGTGTGTGTTTGTATATTTTTGTGCTTTTGGGAGAATTTGTTTATTTTGTTTGGATTATTGTTTTTTCTTTGTTTTGTTTACCTCCATTTTGTCAACATAATAAACCTATATTTGACGGTTAATCATGGGGTTAGTGGGAATATATGCATTTTATAACCACGTGCAATATATGTGAAAGACTACTTTCTCTTTTGGTGGATGTACTACTGAAAGGATGCCAATAAGGAAGTCTGAACAACAGATTGAATCAGGAAGAGTATAAAATATATCAAAAGGAGAATACAATTTGCAAGAGGATGGCGTTTGCATGTGTTGTTCTAGGGCATAGAGTCGTTTCTGAGAAAGTGGAAATTAGGAAGTTTTTTTTTTCCTTTGGTCTTATTTTCAATAACTGACCATTGTTAAACACAGATTGAATAACTTTGCTTTATTGGTCAAACGCAACAACACGATATTCTGCTTGTTTTTCTATGTAAAATCTATCATGAAAACTCGTCTTCATGAAAACACACAGGTACGTGAAACAGCGTAGGTACATAATACTACGCTTTCTTTTTTGACCAAATAAACCGGTTTTGTAAAAACTTTTTTTACTCAAAACGACTCCTAAGAGTTCAATGAAAAAAGTCATGTCGATTTTCTTCTACCTCTTTTAATGAGAATTATTTTTTTAAATCTCTAATAACGGTATCTGTCCTACCACCGTTTTCTTATTTTCTGGTTTCCTCTTGTGGGGTCTGTTAGCTCGAAAATGTCAACCTGCCGGACAAAAGCAACAATTTTTTGTCAGAGATTGCTTGGCTTTAGTTTCAAGATGACCACCAGATGGACTGCGGCTAGTCTAAAATTAAAATCTAAGCCCCTAAGTAGTCCGTGGAAAAAAAAATTGTGCATTATTTGTTTGGCATGTTTACATTTTTGATCCCTTTAGTTCTGGGGGGTTTCATGACCCTCATACTCCCTGATACATTTGGCAACTGTGCAGTGTTATTCCTTGACCCAAAATTTATGCAATTAGATACCAAGTGTGTCGTCGAGCTGACTGGCCCCACGTGTTTAAAGCTTTTTCTTTGTAATTCTGGGGGGTTTCGTGGCCCCACGCGCCCTGATATACTTGAATACTATCTAAGTTGTAGATCCCAAGTCTGTTTTCCTAAGTGATCTAAAAACCGAGATATTGCTGATATACCCATATTTCAAAATAGTGGCTTTAGTTCCAAGGTGGCCGCCAGATGGGGTGACTCCTATCAAAAATTTAAAGCTAAGCAGGTAAGCAGTCTTTGAAAAAAAATTTGGTGCTTTTGTCCGGCAGGTTGACATAAACGCCAAATTCGGAGCTAACAAACCGGACTATTAATGACTGACTCGATTTAAATGATTTGCTTTTTTTAAATTTTATGTTGCATTAATAAAGTTTAGTAAAAAAAATTCAAAAATTTTAAATTTAAACAAAATTTAATTTCTTTTTGATGACTCTTCAAAAAAAAAAATTATATTTTGTTTAAATTTCAAATTCTTTCTTTTGTAAACGGGTCAGTAATTTTTTTTTTTTAATTTGGTTCCAAGATCTTAATAACTGATATCCTGAAATCCTTTATATATTTTATATAAAAAATTTATTTTTGAAAAACAGTTTTATATGATTTTCAAAAGTAATTTCAAAAATTCATCTTTATAGAGGAAATAAAATCAAAAAGTTTCATTAAAATCGTTTTTTTAAGAAACCTCTAATAACTAAAAATCGTTGGATTGGAGATACTTCCTATAACAGTCGGGGTGGCTACCGTCCTATTACTTAGCTTAAACGGGTGCAGATTTAAATTGATGTCAAACGAAAGGAGTGGCCACATTTAAAATGAGGTGGCAACCCTAAATGAAAATAGGATACATCACTTTATCATCATAAAGTTTTATTTTATTGAAACAGGGAAGAGGGATATATATATTACGGCAAATGAATGTCAAAAATATGAAAATAAATATATAACAAAAATAAGCTAATAGTATAAGGCTGATAATGTGGTAGCACTTACTTACTTACTTTCTTGGGTCCTCAGACCTTGCTGAGTCCGTTGTAATTCCCTTAAGGGGCATAGGGCCTCCACTACTCCTACGAGCCATAGTGTACGATTGTTGTAAATATACCGCAGCAGAGATACGTGATGAAGTGGTGAATTGAAGGTTTCGGCTAAGAATGCGTGGTTTTACGCATACTTGGCCGAAACCGTCAATTTGAGTTTGTAGGCAAATCTGTGTGACGTCAGAAGTTTCCTATCTCCTTATACGTATCTCTGTACCGCAGTTCTCTCCAACTTTTTCGCAGCTGTGGAGATTTCCTTTCGACTGTCCTGCGCAATGTGCTTCTGGGCCGACCCGATCCTCTACCTTCCTGTGTGAGTGAGTTCCACTACATCGCTTGGCCAGTAGTGAAATCGTTGCCTTTTCGTAGCGTTTGACCAATCCACTGCCACTTACGTCTGCGTATAGGTTCTGTGAATGGGTTCTTTACCCGTTCTCCTATGAAGTTCTTCATTATAAATAAGATTGGGCCAGCAAATTCTTAAATACCTATTCACGAACGATTGCAGCTTACTTGTGACAGTAGTTAAGATTTTTCAGTGCTGCAACCATACAGAAGCACGGATTCAACTTTGGAGCGGAACAGTCTTGGCTTGGTCTTGAACACATAGAATTATTTCTCCATATTCTGGACAGCATTCCAAAGCCTTTGTCTTTTTAATACGACTGTCGACGTCTTTTTCGGTAGAGAAAAGACTCTTAACATATTAAAAGTCTTTTACTTTCACTGCCGGTTGTCCAGAAATTGACCTGAACGGATGAGTTACTTCCAAGACTCATCATCCCTTTTTTTTGTGGTCATTTTCAACAACACGATTGCTGCTTCCACCTCCACCCTTCTTGTCATTTGATGGCAATCCCTGATAGAGAGAGTAAGCATACGTCAACTACATAGTCCAGATGTTTTAGTTAGTATGAATTCCAATGAATTCTACCATTTTCGATCAATAGGGCTGCGCGCACAGCACACCACTTATAACTAACAGAAAAAGTATTGGGGATAATATGTGCAACCCTACCTGACTCCACATTGGACTTTAAATTCATCTGACAACCTTTCTTTATTCAGAACGTGACATTTGCATCCATCGTAAGTTGCTTTAATAAAAGCAATTCTTCTAAGAAAAAAACAGTTAGAAATGGTTGAACTCCGAACTGGGACAAATATAACCCAATTCAGTATACAATACAATATTTTAGGGTTGTTTGAATATTATGTGGGACTTATGTAACTCAATAGGGTCGAAAGGGCTTTAAAATAAGTTTAAAGAGATAGCACCCGAAATAGATGAGAGTTCTGAAAAAAATTTGATGTGTATTTTGGCTTTGAACTATATTAAGTATAGAAATATTTTACTCTAAAATTAGTGTATTTAACATTTTAATTCCTTACTCCCGTTTTAGCGATAGCACTTGATATATTGGTGTTTTTTAAAGTTTGTCAAATATACACACAAATTTATTTACACCAGAATTACAAAAAAAAACTTAATATCTTAATACTTTTATTAATAATTTATTTTTATTTATTTAATTTTATTCAAATATTTTGTTTTTATTACTTTTAATTAAAACTAAAAATGATAAGTTCTTCCTTCATCAATTTTATCTGTTCTGTATACTGGATACGATGGCCGAGGCTGGTTTTTAGCATCAGGATGATACTCATTGGTGCGGGTGTTGGACGAATCTAAGTGCTGTGTAAGCTGCCGCCTGAAACGATAGCTACGTCCTTCATCAATGTTATCAGTTCGATAAACGGGATACGATGGTTGAGGTTGATTACTAGAGTCCGGATGGTATTCGTTGGTGCGTGTATTTGAAGTATCAAGATTGTCAGGCGACTGGCGCCTCATACGGAATGATCTTGGCTGACTGTTATTTGGACGGTAAGTAGGGTGAATAACTCGTGCATGATCCCGATCTGGGCGATATTCAAGGGTCCTTATTCTTCCAGAATCCCTACCCGGTCTGTATTCAAGCGTTCGCTGGGCTATTGTGGCAGAAATAGCAATGGCCATGAAACAAGCGACAAGAAGCTTAGAGTTGGAAGGCATCTTTGAAGATGTGATTCGCCTTACTCAAGTTAATTAACTGATGCCTTATTCAATTCTCTCTCTATTTTTATAATAAAGTTCTAACATTCACAATACTGACATGGTATGATAAAGAAAATAAAACTGAATGTTAAGAAAAATAAAGCTGATAACCCGGGGACTCCCAGATGCTATAATAAAATTTATTGCACGGGGATTTTATAAATCTGATATGTATTAATTTTTTTGATTTGGAAGATGTTTCGTTATGTGTACTTTTAAACATTTTGGGGGAACTCTTCTTGATTGTTTTGTTTTCAACTAACGAAACAATGGGACAATATTAAAAAATATTTTTGGTTAAAAATATTTCAATAAAAATTAATCATATTGATGATGATGACATGAACAGTTTGTATTTTTACTTTAAATTGAATTCAATATGACTGATCTTATAATATGAATAGTTATATGGGCCAACATCATGGAGGCAGGAAATTCTAATGTCCAAATCAAAAAAAAACTTTGTGTCCAACTTTGTGTATTTATTAAGTTCTGAAACTCATATCTTGAGTTTAGTTATCATACATATTAGTTCGAATAAACGGACAGAACCCAACATTATTTATTTTTCAATACATCCTAAGATATGAAGGTAAACTCTTTAAAAAGCAGATAAATACCTATAACCAAGCGAAAATGAGTATATCAGTTGTTAGAATTCAATTCAAAAGTTCTCGAATACACAAACAAAAATCACTTGGAAATTTATAAGTAATTTGGTCGATGTTTTATGATAGTTTTTTTTTTTTTAAATGTGGTTTTTGATTTTAATTGATTGATTTTTTACTAATTTTATTAATTAGTGTTATTTCAATTTTTAAGTTATTGATAATATACGAGTAGCATTTTGTAATAGTGCTACATTGATAAAATATTTAATTACTTCATAAATTTTACTATTAATTTATTAAAAATAGCGTTCCCGGAAATGGCGGAGACTTCAGAAAATGATGGATATGTTTCCAAAACGACTGTTTTGCTCTTAAAACTATGTCAATTTGAATTATTCGCTATCAATAAGCTTGTTTAATCAAATATTTCAGTATTTTTATGGATATATACCTTAAAAAACCGTTATTCTACTATTCCAACATAGGGTTATGATAAGACTCCAAATTGAAGCCATATATTTGCTTTAGATTCTGACGTAAAATACCAAAAAATATTCTGATTTTATACTCAATAATTTATTTATATTCCAAAAGTCATTCCGGTTGTTTATGTTTCCAAAAATGACGTTTTGATCATTATTATCATTAATTTTCTTTCTAACAAAATCAAACGAAATATTTTTAGTTTTGTGGTAGTGCTTTTGATTTTGCATCATAAACTCGAAGACAAATTATAATTTAAATCTTTATTCATCCCAAAACATGTGTTCCCAGAATGGAGCTTAATTGATATTCACTCCTTGTATATCAAATTAAATTTCAGTTATTACTTTAATTTAATTTATTATTCAGAAAACTATTTATGCAACGATTAACAAACTCTACGACATACTAGAAAGACTATTTGTAGCGCCATCTACTACACTGTAACTATTACATATTTCTTAAAGAAAATTTTGCTCAGCAATGTTAAGAAAACAGGTAGCTAAATTTAATTGATTTAACTGTATTCTTTTGGTCACTTGAATTTTAAGATTGCTCCCGAAATGAATTTTTTGATATGCTAGATGGAACAAAGTGAAACAAACAAAGTTAATAAACTCGGACATCCAACTCGATTATATAAATAGGTAGATAAGATATACAATTTATTTTAATGTAGTTTAATTTGTACATCAGAGTTTCCAAACTTCATAATTTTGGCCACTGATCTTATATTCGATTTGTCTGTCTAACAGGGCAGTTTATTTAAGTGCCAAAATTACGGATTTAACGACCATATCAAGAAAGTAAAAATCATGTCAAAACACAATACAAAATAGGCTTGTTTTGACATTTTATTTATTTATTTATTTACTTATTGAAGCTTAATACAAGCTGTACTTAACGCTAAACTTAACCTCAAATACTTTGTTTTTTTTTTGTCTTGTCTTATTTTATTTTTTTTTATGTTCTGGGCCCTTGGGCCCACCCAATTGTTCTTTTTTATATAAAAAAAAACTTAATATTAAAACTTAAAGCTAAACTTAAATCTAAGACTAAGAATAAGTTGGGAACTTAAATCAATAGAGAAGCAAGGAGGGAACTTTTTAATGTGGATTTGCTCATGTTAAAGTTAAAGGAAAGATGAGCATTGTTGGCAAGGCGAAGCATTCTAGAAACCGGTTCAAAGTGACCACAGTTAGTACGGTGGTGACGATGATAAAATAGGGGGATAGACCTTACGTTTTGGGGATTCGTATTAAGGGAAATTTCTTGCAGAAGGGTTGGGAAGTCAATCTTACCAGTTATCAACTGATGTACAAAGATGATGTCTGCGATTTGGCGGCGTTTTGATAAAGTTTGTAGACTGATCAGTTTAAGTCGGTCAGCGTATGGAGGCAAGACTGGCATCGCATGAGAGGCCACGTAGAGCAAATCGAATGAACATTCTCTGGACAGCTTCAATTCGACGCGGAATGATTTTTGTAAGAAGGCGACCAAACTTGACTAGCATATTCAAGAAAAGGTCTTACAAAGGCTACATAGAGAGATTTTGTGACATAGGGATCGGAAAATTCTTTAGACCACCGTTTGATGAAACCTAATGTTGAGTTAGCTTTTTTAATTATTTGGTTAAAATGAGAATTAAAATTCAACTCTTTATCACAAACGATACTGAGATCACAAAGAGAGTCGACAATGGCTTGGATTGATTATGGAAAAAGTAGTTTCTGACGGGAGGAGGAAGAGGCTTGCGCGAAATGGTAATGGTTTTACACTTACTCATGTTTAATTCCCAAAAATTAAACTTGCACCATGTAAAAAATCTATTAAGGTCATTTTGCAACAGGATAGAATAGTACCTCCGAGCAGTCATAATTTGACTACAGAATCCCGGAAAACGGTATACACGTATATGATATGTAGGGAGACTGCTTGTACCTCTCAAGTTAAACCAAAATCATTAAAAGTCATCAAAAAAGGAGCAATAGAATTCATGTTTATGTATTAACACTAGAGTTGTAAAAACTGCAGTCTTTTCGGTACTGCAGTTAATTTTCTAAAATTTCTTTAGTCTTTAAAATTACAAAAGTACTTTGTATGTTAAATTACAGTCCGCCTCAGCAGTCAGTACTGACTGTATAGTTAATAAAAGCAGTTATTTGGCTAAATGATAATTAACTGCAGTACTTTCGACTGCTATAATTCATGATATAAGAAGAAAAGGCATGATTGACAGTTCATTCAGAAGTGAAATTCTCAATTTTTCAGATGAACGAAGTCAACCAAAACCCTGTGACGTTTCATCTCATATAGAGCATACCTTGTATTTTGTTTACCATGGGCTTTATTCACACAACAGTACAAAAAAACTTTCTAATAAAATACTAAAATCTGTCAAAAAGTACTGCAGTTAATTAACTGTTAATCAATAAACTGCTTTCATTAACTGTACAGTCAGTATTTTATTACTGAATACCAACTGGTTATTTTATAGTTATGCTACTTTGTAGCAGTACTAACTTGCAGTTAAAATTAAAGTCAAATAACTGCGACTGAAGTGACTGTATTACCAATTGACTGTAGTCTTTTACAACTTTGATTAATATAATGATCCTAAAGGAAATTAATTAATCAAGATGGTGACCAAGTTCTAAATGGAAATCGTTTGTATATGAGTAAGGGCATTGCTGCCAACAGTTTTCATCAATAAAAATGATGTAAATGTAAACTATATTTGAAAGCCTAAATAAGTTTTGGTGTGTAAACCCATTTCTTGTAATTTTTGAACTGGAATATCTCATAACCTAGATCCAATTTGAAAATCCTCACTTATGATTAGAGTTCAGAGCATTAAAAATCTTTAAAAAATGTTACCAAAGTTTGTACAGTAAAAAAGAGATTAAATTTTGTTGACCTGTTCGATATTTTCATTACAAAAAAATAATAATAATGCAGTATATGTAATATGTATACCCTATACATAATAATTTACATAAACATAATGTAAAGTATATAGAATCTACTATAGAGGGATATTTTCAAATTCTCAAATTTAATTTTACCCTCAATAAATGATGATAAAATTAATACCTACCTTTTTCACTTTTGTTCAAAGTATTGTGTAAGACTCAACTAATGACACTTTAATTGAAAACCTTGAATATTCCTTCTCATTTATTATTCGCAATGCAATTAAATGTAATAACTTAATTCTAAAGCACTCTAATCCTTTAAATACAAACAAAACACCTACATTTGGTTCAGTTTCAAAGGTAGAGTTACACACGATATTGAATAAAAAAATGGTGAAACCCCTAAAACCTATATCGACTCAAGATGCCACAACATACCTTTATAAGGTGTTTCGAGTTCTTGGAATGGATAACCTTAACAGGACTTGGCTTTATAATATTCATTCCTTTCTTCTCAACTTAGCATCTTGTGTACTTTTGTTGATTGCTTTTTCCATCAGCTATGCCAAGTCTATCAGAACAATGTCTACACCGGTTCTTCTAACTTCTCTTCAAGTCGCCCTGAATATCTACTCTCTTGTTCTGAAAGTTCTTGTAGTTTTTATTTATATGCCAAAACTCCGTGAAACCGGTCCAATACTCAATGAATTGGACAAAAAGATTCATGATGGAGAAGAGAGAATCGTTGCCAGAAGGATGATAAGGTTCTGCAGAAGTTTGATAGTTATTTATCTGGTTTCAAATCTATCCTACTCGTCCACTACATTCATGGCATCAGTTTGGAGTCAACATCCACCATTGGGAATTTTCATTCCTTATTGTCACTGGGAAGACTCTACAACTAAAATGATTGTAGCAAGTTTGATAGAATATTATCTTCTTAACGTGGCTTGTGTACAAAATGTAGGCTTAGATGTCTATCCTGTAACTTTTATTTACATGGCACGAATGCACATGAAAATTTTGTGCATACGAGTGGAAAAACTGGGTACTGATTCGAGGTTATCGAAGGAAGATAATGTCAGAAATCTTGTGGATTGCATCAAGACACACAAAATGATACTAGAGTAAGAGTACTGGAATTTACGATCAAACCTCGACTTGAAATACATTTTTCTTAAAATCCAATTGCAGGCTTATCCAAACTGTAAGACCGATCATAGCAATAACAATATTTATTCAATTGGTAGTTTCAGCTCTTATCATGGGAATACCAATAATTAATATCATGATGTTCGCCGATAGTTTATCTTCTGCTCTCGGTTCAATTATTTTCCTGTTGGCCGTAACGTTGGAAACACTACCAATGTGCTTTACCATGAATGTTTTAATGGAAGAAATTAATAATCTACCAACTGCTATATTTCATTGCCAGTGGGTGGATCAGAATAAAACATTTCGGCACTTGTTGGTTTTGTTCATGCAAAATGCACAAAAATTCAATAATATAATGGCCGGAAATATTTTACCAATTGAAGTGGCTACATTTATTGCGGTAATTCATAATAACAAAATTGTATAATTATCCCGTTATATACAAATACAACTCAAAATATTCAAACGATTTGTTTTCTTTGCAGATAGCTAAATTGGCGTTTTCAATATATGCAGTTGTCGATAAAATGGCCGAGCGCAGGTCCACACAGGGGAGCACTTAAACTTTTATCTTTCGCAATCGCTTGATTGATTAAAATTTGGTTAAACGCTTACGAAGGATTATAATTGAAAATAAAACGCAAAACTTAGTAGCACGTACTTGCTTTAAGCTCATTGAAGCCTTGATTATAAAATTATTAAAAATGTATAATTTTATCTTAAAAAATAAATAAAATCATTCTTAAAATGTATTGATATTATACAATTCAGTCAAATAACATGAAAAATAGGGGATACGTCAAAACAATTACATATGTATTATTAAAACAGGCTTTTCTTTGCATTTTATTGTCCTCGAAGTCTATAGCCTACAAAGCAAAAAAAGCGTATTCCTGTCCCCAGCGCTGCAGCGCTTCCCTACTACATATTTCTCTCTCTCTCTCTCAAATCGATGTATTTCAGCTATTATTGGTCTGACAGAAATTGACCATACTCAGCTTGAAAAATATTAACGTACCATTCCATAGGTCTGGCCCTGTATGCCAAAAAAGATAGAGCGCAGCAAAATTCCCAACAAATATTTTTGTTGAATTTAAAATCGCCATTTAAAAATGGAAATGTCAGAATTTTTATGAGATTTAATAAATTTCTCATTTTTAATTGTGAATTACATATGTAAATAAAATCAAGAGTGAATTAATAGGAATCTTGCCGAATCTGTCAAAGGCAAAAATAACAGCTACCACTTTGACGAAACTGACAGTTGTAAAATAAGGATTCGGTGTTTAGTTTTTTTTTTTTTTTATTATTATCTCACATACATATGTACATAGGTCGGTTGATTTGAAAAAAATGATTTAATTAATTTTTCATAGTAAAACACTTAATACAGTTTTTGTGCTATGCTTTCGAATGATAAACAGATGTCAGTGTCGTCAAAGTGAGAATTTTGACATTATTGTTTGCTAAAAAGCCCTATTAGGGGCACACCGACTAACTTACCGGACGAAAAGCTGTCAAAATGGAAAAATGAGAGTCGGTCGGATGGTTTTCAAATGATTTTGATATTTGCCCAGGGATAGAGCTTTCATTTGGTCGTCCGGTAAATTAGTCCATTTAAAACCCCCATTGGGACTTTAATAGTTCTGTTATAATAATTCCTTTTTTCAGTGTAACAGGAGTTATTTTTCAGAAAACCCCTTTCTAATATTCACACCGACTAACTTACCGGTCGACAAGCTGTCAAAATGGAAAAATGACAGTCGGGTCGGATGGTTTTCAAATGATTTTGATATTTGCCCAGGGAGAGAGCTGTCATTTGGTCGTCCGGTAGATTAGTCCATGTAAAACCCCCATTGGGACTTTAATAGTTCTGTTATAATTATTCCTATTTTCAGTGTAACAGGAGCTATTTTTCAGAAAACCCCTTTCTAATATTCACACCGACTAACTTACCGGTCGACAAGCTGTCAAAATGGAAAAATGACAGTCGGGTCGGATGGTTTTCAAATGATTTTGATATTTGCCCAGGGAGAAGGCTGTCATTTTTTCATCCGGTAGATTAGTCCATGTAAAACCCCCATTGGGACTGTAATAGTTCTGTTATAATAATTCCTATTTTCTGTGTAACAGAAGTTATTTTTCAGAAAACCCCTTTCTAATAGTTGTACAGCGATAAAATTTGGCATGAAAGTTTTATTTGAAATGAGAACCATCACGGACCAAAACAGAACGAATTCATCGATATAATTTCGGTAGAAGAGTGCTTTTTTAAAGGAGAAAGCACGTGGTAAAAAAATTTAAAAAAATCGGTAAAATTTAACGGTGTTCATAAAATTAAAAAATTAAAAAGCTAAAGATTTTAGAGACTGAGCTTTATCTTGGGGGATTTCGGGATATTCCCATAGTTGGATTTCTAAAAGTCAAATTGGAGGATTTAGATATCAAGAGAAATCAAGTCAGAAGTCAAATTGGAGGATTTAGATATCGAGGAACCAAGTCAGATTACAATATAGTTTTTTATTATACAAAAATCTTGCAAAAAAAAAAAAGAAAAGAAATAAGCGGACGAAAATAAGAAAATTATTACTTTTTGAATCCCAAAATTGAAGCCTTTCGAAAGGATGCCGTGTCATTAGGCCATGTGCCATTTGGGCATATGGCCATATGACACATTACGAAAGTGTCATATGATGGCCATACTCGAAAGGCCATTTGATGCTTTTCCGAAGAGTCAAATTTGCCATATTTACTTGCGACTTTTTGCCCTATTACGCTGATTTTTGGTGTTGCCATGAATTTTGGACTTTATTGCACTCTTGGATTTGCAATAAAGTGCAAAAAATTATCACTTTGCCATTATTTGGAAGGAATTTTGGGTAATGTTTTGTCTATTATATTGAAAAGGCATGCCTTTGCATAAAATGATCTATAACTAAAGGATATTCAGATGGGCTTTTTATTTTTTTTATTCAATCCAGGATTAATTTCTTATCTTGGTACTTCATATTTTAAATCAAATATTATATGAAATAAAATGCACGATTGGATCGCACAAACTTGCTCATGTAGTGTAAAGCTATTATTAGCTTGAAAATTTTAGCTTTTGGTTATCTGATGTGTGTAGTTATTGAAAGATGTAAGAGAATAAGCAAAAATAAATATTTATTTTTAAACGGGAACTCTTTTTGAATTTTTTTTGAAAAATATTTTTTTCGATATGAATTTTTTTCAAAATTTATGATGTTGATAAATAATATCTTAAAAATGGTATACCAATTTTGTTTTTTAAATCGTTTGAATTTATTTTTAATATTTAAAAATGGCTCTATAGATTTTTCAAAAAAAAAATCTGAAAATTTATCGTTATAGAAGAAATCATATCAAAAAATTTAATCAAAACCGTTAAAGCTGTTTTTGAGAAAACTCTATAATAACTCAAAAATGTTGTATGTTTTGAATTCAAACAGTTTTTTTTTCGTTGTCTTAAAAAAAGAGCTAAGGTTTGTATGCTTTTAAGGAAATAAATTGTAAAATGTGCTATTTATATGTCCTTCACTGTAAGTTAATTGTCTTTAGTGACTTATTAGCTTCTTGCGAGGCTAAGTCCTCCCCAAAAGCCGTGACTTCTAGTTATACTCGCGTGTATCCCCGCTAGATTTTTGTAAGTTTTCAATGTATCGTTCATGGTTTTGTCATAGGTTTGGGTTTCTTAGTTTATTCAAATCCTGGTTTATTTAAACTTAAGCCTCCTCAACGCATCAGTGTGAACTAAATTGTTTTTAAATAAAAAATAAAAAAGGAAACTTATCTATTGTACTAATTGTTACGAATTATTATTGTTTTAATTTGAAATGTTTATTGAGAAAGAAAATTTAATTTAGAAAATTATTAATAATAAAAACAATGATTACTCAAAATATTAATTGAAAATAAAGTACTTAGGTTTAAAGTTTAAGTGAATTAAATCTACTATACAACAATTATGACTATCAAAAATTTCTTTTAAATGCATTAGAGAACTAGTTCAATTCATATAAAGTTTCGAAAAAGAATAAAGTCACGTTTTTAAATATTAAGAGATGCCTGATTTCATACTTACGTAATTCTAAACTATTGGACACAATATCAATCAAAAACTTAAATATTCATAAAGTTTCTAAAGAAATTTGTCTAAGAATTAAACACCTTATACAACTGGAAAAATCAGTCAATCTGATTCAATTTCGTGTATAAATTATATGTACGTATATCAGTAAGTTTTTTTTGGTAATTACTTTATTTCAAACCCACTCAGATCCTTTAAATAGCAACAAAACGCCTCTGGTTGATTCAGTTCTATTCACAATTCGGACAAAATGGTGAAAGATTTTAAACATGTCTCATCACAAGATGCAACCACATACCTTTATAAAGTATTTCGA
The DNA here is from genome assembly GCA_948107695.1 of Meliscaeva auricollis. Classification (NCBI taxonomy): domain Eukaryota; kingdom Metazoa; phylum Arthropoda; class Insecta; order Diptera; family Syrphidae; genus Meliscaeva; species Meliscaeva auricollis. The sequence goes on along the minus strand of OX403617.1, from coordinate 46,284,446 downwards.
GTTCTTGGAATGGATAACCTTAACAGAACTTGGCTGTATAATATTCATTCCTTTCAATTAAATTTCGCATCCTGTGTACTTCAGTTAATTGCCTTTACCACAAGTTATGTCAAGTCCATCCGAGCAATGTCTATTCCGACTCTTTTGACTTCATTGCAAGTGGCGATAAGTATCTACGCTGTAGCCTTAAAAATTATTGTAGTGTTCTTAGAAATGTCTAAGCTACGTAAAACCGCACCGATACTAGATGAATTGGATAAAAAGATATGCGACAACGAAGAAAAAAATATTGTAGAGAAAATGATAAGGTTTTGCAGAGGTCTAGTAATACTTTATATGAGTTCATTCCTTGCCTATTCGGTTCTTACATTAATGGCGGCAGTTTGGAGTGGACATCCACTATTTGGAATTTACATTCCTTATTGCCATTGGGAAGACTCTACAGTCAAAATGGTCATAGCAAGCTTACTGGAATTTTATCTGCTTAACATATCCTGTATACAAGATGTAGGCCTAGATGTCTATCCAGTTACATTTATTTACATGGCACGGACTCACATGAAAATCTTGTGCATAAGAGTGGAAAAACTAGGTACTGATTCTAGGCTATCAAAGGAAGATAATGTAAGAATTCTCGTGGATTGCATTGAAACACATAAAAAGATCCTAGAGTAAGATTGATTGTATTTGTATTTTATTCTAGTTCAAAAATGTAACAGAAATAATTATTTTCAGACTTATTGAAACCGTTCGCCCGATCATAGCGAAAACAATATTTATTCAATTAGTTGGTTCTGCTCTAATCATGGGAATACCAATTATTAACATTATGATGTTTGCTGATAGTCTTTCTTCGGCATTTCGATCAATTGTTTTTTTGTTGGCTGTTACTTTGGAAACACTACCAATGTGCTTTACCATGAATGTTTTGATGGATGAAATCAACAATCTACCAACTGCTATATTTCATAGTCAGTGGGTTGATCAAAGCAAAACGTTTCGTCAATTGTTGGTTATCTTCATGCAGAATGCACAAAAATTCAAGAATATTATGGCTGGAAATATTTTGCCAATTGAAGTGGCTACGTTTATTTCGGTAAGTATTAGATACTTACTATTGAGTTTCATAGAATTTTGTTTATAAGAGAGATTAACTGTAATGCATGGTAAAACCGAGTATTACGCTTCTTAAGCTCACGACCCCATGCCAAGGGGCATGGCAAGAAAGTCCCTATTTTGCTTATGTTTCCTTAACTTCGAGTGTATTTTACAAATTTTCTTTTTTACTTTACAGATTGCAAAATTGGCATTTTCAATATACGCAGTTGTAGATAAGATGGCAGACCGTAGATCCGCACTTGCTTTATCGGAAACAGAATAAATTTGATTCTAAAAAAAACACTGAATACCAAACATTATGAAGTCCACTTAAAGAGCCGTGAAAAAGTGCTGATAACTTTTAAAGTATAGAGAGGCAACAATCACCCCTGTTGCGGTTGGCAATTATCAATAAATTTCTAAATGATAAATATTAAAATTGAGTGTTATTAAAACAAAATCCAATTTCAATCAGATCTCGGGTAAAATAAAACACAGCCAAAATGTCTTAAAATACAAAAAAGTAATGATAACAACAACACTTAAGCTATTATCAAACGATTTGTGTATACCCAAAAATTTGAATATTTTTGCAATTAAAATACTCAAAAGCATCTGAACCAAAAGTCGCAGGACAAAAATTGACATACAAATCGTGTTTTTATGTCATTTGTTGTCATATAATTTGTGGTTAAAATGTGTTTGTGCATTTTAATGCTTAAAATACACATATTTCAGTGCTTACACGTATATCATGTGATACTAGCTTCATGCTTAAATCACACGACTTGTGTAACACAAAAAGTTGTGTATTTTTGCAATAAATAGACAGTAGTTACACTTATTCCGCAAGGCGTTTGTTCAAAAACGCCACGCTCTTGAAGCCATAATTCGCCTTCAATAAAAAATAAAACTTTACAGATTTCTTCGATCCGCATTGCCTCCCCATAACAGTGTGGTCGTTTCACAGAAACGCCAATTGTCGTTTCTAAAGCGTAGGGTTTTAGTACAAACGCCTTGCGGAATAAGGGCGAATATCATTTGAACCATAATTCGGATGACACCAAATGATATACGAATCGTGCTTATAATGCCTTTTTTGTCAACCGATTTGTGTTTCATATGGTTTTGTGCATATTTATGTCAACAATACACAATTTTTTACACAAATTTTAGTGTTTACACAAATCTTGTGATACTAGCATTATAAAACAAAAACAATATTTTTTCTGAATGTGTTAAGGTAAGGTGAGGTAAGTTCATTTCCGGGGCAAGTGCACCTCCAGCTCCAATACCATTGATTGTTTTATTTCCCCCCAGGAGGTCGATTTAACACATTAAAAAACTGTTAAGTTCAACTTTCCCATGTTATAGCAAAGACCTGAAAAAATCGGATGTATAATCAGTATAACTGAAAAAAAGTACCCTGGCAATGAATGTTGTGTTTTTACTTGCTCTATAGGGCAAGTATTGGTTTCGTGTCAAATAAAATATACGACACGTACTTGCTCTGTGGGTTAAAGTTGCTATAGACGTTAAGGCCTCTTATATAAAGTTTATAAAAATAAATAACTTTGTTATATATTTTAACAAGAAAAGGAATATGTGTAAAAAGAATAAAACTAATTCTATTTTTAAGTTTTTTTTTTAGTTTTTTAATCAATACATTTTTTTTTGAAACTTAACTAGATTCTGTAAGGTTATATTATATTACGAGATATTCACAAAAAAAAAAAAAAAAAAAACCGCAACGCTGTTTCTCCGACGTTCGAGTTTTTTTAGAAAATTAGAAATGCAGTTTTGTTGTTATCCTTTAACATAAAACATACACAAATTTTTAACAAAATCTTTAGAGCCGTTTCCGAGAAAAACCTCATAACTCAAAATCGTTACATGGGAGGTATTAGTTCAAGAAGAGATATTCAAAAACAAAAAAAAAAAACTTTTGAAATTACGTAAAAATCATCTGTACCAAATTTGAAGAAATTCCGTCCACGTGTTTGGGCAGTGAAGAGGTGTACAGATGGACGCACATACGCACAGACCGAAGGACGGCATGACGAAAACCACTTTTTCGGACTCGAAAACGGCTCTAACGATGTTGTTTAAAATTTGTGTATGTATTTTGTTCAGTGAGTGCAACAAAACTACATTTATAGTTTTTTCTCAAAAGACTCGAAACAGCGTTGCCGTTTTGTTTGAAAATGTTGTTTGTAATTGTTTATTTTTTTGTGAATATCTCGTAAGCGGTTTAAGCGATTTTGACTAAAATTTGTGCAAAAATATTTTATATAACCTTAAACAATCTAAGTTTAAAAAAAAATAATAATTAATTAATTAAAAAAAACTAAAAAAAAAGTCAAAATTAGTTTTATTCTTTTTAAACATGTTCCACTTTTCTTTTAAATAGATATAACTTAAGTAAAACCCTTTATTTTTAATTTTCTAACATAATTATTTATTTTTATAAATTTTATATAGGAGGCTTTAACGTCTATAGCCATAGTTTATTTACACAGCGTCATATGAGAGTACCCACACTGAATGCGATTAAGCTCAAAACGTTTTTCATATAAAATTCGTGTCGCACAAATGTCGTGACGCAAGGTCGCACTATGGTTTGGGTCTGAGAGCTTATCCATACCAAAGCGCGCCACTACAACGCGATTATTTTGTATATATATTTCTAAAAGTACTCGTATTAAGACCAAAACGCCTAGCGACAATTATTATTGTGTTAATAAAATTATTTGTCGTGCCTCGTTAAAAGCTGAACAGAATACATCGCTCGTCGCTGAGCGACAGATGAAATTTGTATGGACATCGGCTATCGGCAACAGAATAATGACGTCGCTCATCGCTCAGTGGTTCGCCCATAAGTTCAAATGTTTTTAACTTTTTCACTGTTCAGCTCTTTACTTTGGGAAGACCTTTTTACAAATTTTAACAGGTCTGTTTGGTAACTCAAATGTGGTAAAACGTTGAACGACCAACACTGTTGCATACTTCGTTTTTCAAAATTTCTGATTGTTAACCCAAACAAAAGCTTCTACAAAAAAATTTTTTTTACAGATAGAAGACATTTCATTACAAGATAGCTACAAACTGAAACAAAGCGTTTGTTAACACCTTAGCAAGATTTCTTCTCTTTATTTTTACTAATTAGAAAGATTTTAAGTATTGTTACCACAAAAAGTTACTAAACAGAGCTAATGATTGCGTTCTTTTTTTATTTCTTATTTCTTGCTTATTTCTGGCAATAGTTCCAATAGACATTTTTGTGACAGCTGGCTGTAACACATGCAAGATCTGTCAACGAACTATCAAAAATCTAGAGAACAAAACAAAAGACTCGAGGATGAAGAAAAATACTAGCATATTAGCATACTCTTCTTGATTAAAGTGGTTTTCCTTTCTAGTATATGAAATAGATAAGAATTACAAAATAATATAGTTCGCACAAAGCAGACAGTTGATTCAATTCGAACAGAGGGTGTAAGTTCAGTAAACGCTGATTATAAGAATAAACAGAGTGTCACAATATTTATTTATCTACAGGAATGAAAAATAACCCTTTTCCAGCTATCAAATGTCTAGATTTCTAAACACAAACAGCGCATTATTGTTTAAATTTTGTCTGACCACTACTTACAAACGTGTATTATTAAATAATCAAAGTTGTCTATCAAATATTGTCAAGCAATTGTCTGTAAAAACAACAACAATTGCTCAGAAAAACGTCCAAGAACAGAGTGAAAAAACTAATTTGAGTTCAAAAAGCTTCCATAAGTATAATAAAATTAACATTAATTTATTGTTTTCAAAGTCCACAATTGTATGTTCTTTATTTTGTTTTAGATATCAACGCATAATGGATGTACCTGATGGCATATTTCGAGGAAAAGCTGACAGATTCAATGGGGTAACAGTAGACTCTTGTGAGGAGTATGATGAAAGTGTAGATTTTGGAGACAAATTACAAAGCAAGTGCAAATCCTAAAACCTTTAAAGACCAAACAGAGAAAATGTGTTCTTATCACAATTTTATTTTCATGATAATTATTATAGAATCAATCGACTATTGGGTTGAGAATGGACGACGAGGAATATGGTTCAAAGTTCAGACGCAGCACTCTCAATATGTACCTGAATTGACAAAGGTGAGTACTAAGTAAGCTGATTAGATTTAAGAGAATGTTATAATGCGGCAGATTGTGAAATTACACTAATATGGGTTAGATAAATTTCCACTTTTATGTTTTTTTGATCTCAAAACGTTGTTATCGGCAGTTGCAGGCTGTACCTTTCTAATTTGCCTGTTATCTTTATACACATCGGCTCGGTTACACACAGGTAGTTTGAATATGGTGCGAATGTATTGTAAGCTACAATTTGTAGGTAAAGTCGAAGAAAGTAATATCAAAACGAATATAAAAGGACAAGTCTATTGAAAAAAATAAATTGACTCAAGTTATTAAACGGGTAACAAAATTAACCACAAATAGGTCCAAAATTTACTAGTGACTAGTGACATTGCCCGGGTCCAAGAACATTCAACCCAAAGAAAGTTGAGAGGCTTTGAATAGTCCCAAAATATCTAATGTCGTTTCCGATTGGAAGTCCGGAAGCAACCAGAAGTCTTCTGAAACTGTTTTATTGGCACAAAAATGAGACATTGAAATGACCAAATTCTACTGCAGTCGCACTATGTTACTAGATTCTAATTCATAGTTCGTTTCGATTATATGTAGAGGAGATGATAGGATTATAAAATTCTCTTTTCCTTTACTTTCTCGTCGTACTGGGGGTTCTATTATCAAGGTTGCAACTTTTATCTCATTTGCTTCCATTATTCTCTGAAAAAATCTGAACTTCAGAAGATGTGCCAATACTAAATTTGAAACCAATTTCATTCTTTAACTCGATGAGTGCACTAACCCAGAGAAATTTTATGAATTTTCTATTTTGTTGCTAATTTTGAACAAACTTTGGTTCTGTTTTAAGGAAATTGTCAAGCTTACTTTTCGCTTGAAATTTTCTTTTTTCGATGAGTAAAGCATTTTTGCAATGGCCGCCCGCCCTATCTGTTTTTAACAGATATTTTGTCATAAAACACAAAAAAGTTATTCTTTTCGGTTCCAAACAGTTCAGAACAGGTTCATTAAACAAAGTTATATTACAATTGTTCCTGAATGTCAGTTTAGAAGCGAGCAAACCAATGCAAATACGTGAAAAACTTCAACAAAATTTATTAATTGAAAAAAAATTATTTTTGAACATGGTATTGTTAATATTTTGTTGCAAACCCTTTATTAGCAATAATAGACTAAAGAGCCAACAGTAGATTTCGGGTGTGAGTTATAGAATAAAATGATTGGTAATTTTAGAAAGGTCTTTTGATTGTACATTTGTATGAGAAGTCGAGTTCTTGCATTCAGTATCTTAGGCGTTCGGAAACGTGCAGTTTTTTTTTTTAAATAATGATGATATCAACATATGTTATTGCCACTAAAATAGATCTCACTAGCATGATAAAAAAAAACAATGTTTCAAAACCGTTTACATATTTCCATCTAACCGTAAGATCGTAGCCGTATTTATAGGGAAATTACGAAACCTTCAGCCAATTTTTTCACAGAGTCTTATCCTAGCACTATGCTGCGAATAGCCCTCAAGCTTCCTGAAAGTTCAATAATGTTGGATATAATTTAAGACTGAAGCAATACGACGGAGCATAAGTCTTTTTTAAGACTCATACATGTTATTTTATTTCCTGCAGGTGAAAGTTTTGAAAAAGAATGTTAGTAAAATGCACTAATTGTGCGTATGTTCTTGCCCTTGTGGATCAAGTCTGTAGAATGCTAGTTAACTATTTTATGTATAAGATTCAGGGAAAATTATTGAAACAATGAAACTCAAGAAGAAAATTGAAAAAAAAAATTTATTTAAATTTCGTCAGTTTCTATTAATCTTTGAACAACAACAACAACTTGAAGGTACTACCACCAACATGGCTAAAGTTATAGCTATTTCAAGGGTGCAAATTCTCCCATCAGACTTCTTTTTCCGCCAATTCCATTTTTTTTTGCTAGATTATAGTATCTTTTTAACTTAAACTTAAATTTTTGTGTTACTTTTTTATTATAAATAATTTCCTGTACCAGCTATAAGTTCTTCTTGATGTATAGCGTTTTTTTGATCAATAAATACAAATACAAATAAAGGGTTTTCCAATAAGAGGTGTTATTTTGATATTCAAAGAAAAATGGCATTTTTGGAGATAAATGATCGGATGTTTATTTCATTATAAAGAGGAAGGTATGCCGTTAATAATGGAACACAACATCAGCCAAATGGCCGCCAAGACCACGCTTACAGGACCATATCCTTTTCATGAAATTTTCCATAACCAAATCGCAAAGTGGCTGCCCTATGTCCTCGATAGCCTCACGAATTTCATCTTTGAGGTCTTGAAACGACGCTGGGCTGTTGGCGTAGACCTTATCTTTCACGTGGCCCCAAAGGAAGAAGTCGCAAGGTGTTAAATCACAAGATTTCGGTGGCCAATTGTGATCACCTCTTCGAGAGATAACACGGTCCGGAAACTTTTCCCGTAAAATATCGATGGTTTCATTGCTTGTGTGGCACGTAGCGCCGTCTTGTTGAAAGTAAACGTTGTCCAGATCAATACCATCCAATTCAGGCCATAAAAAATCATTAATCATCTCTCGATAGCGCAATCCATTGACCGTAACTGTTGCTCCAGCCTCATTTTCGAAAAAGTAAGGTCCAATGACCCCGCGGAACCATAAACCGCACCAAACAGTCACTCGTTGAGGATGGAGAGGCTTTTCAACAATAACTCTTGGGTTTTCCGAGCCCCAGATGCGACAGTTTTGCTTGTTGACGTAGCCTCCGAGGTGGAAATGGGCTTCATCAGTCAAGATGATTTTTCGATGAAATTCCGGTTCATTTTCATGCATTTCAAGGACCCAATCAGCAAAGACACGACGTTGTTGATGATCAGCCGGCTTGAGTTCTTGTGTTAACTGAACTTTATTAGCCTTAAGACCCAAGTCTTTATGCAAAATACGGTGTAATGACGTTTGTGGAATGCCTAATTCCAAAGAACGACGAGGAATGGACAAACCTGGGTTTTCTTCAACACTTTGGGCTACAACAGCAATATTCTCAGTTGTTCTTGAGCGACGTGCACGGGTTTTATTCTTCACATCACTAACTTGTCCCAACAGCTCGAATTTGTCCACCAATTTCTGTATTGCGGTCGGACAAGGTGCTTCACGACGACCCAAAAATGTTTTAGTTTTACGAACCGTCTCTGCCAAATTTTCACCATTTTTATAGTGAATTTTAATAATTTCAATGCGTTGTTGAAGCGTGTATCGTTCCATTTTTATTAATAGCGTAGTTTCTACTTGTCAAATGTCAAAAAATGACAGCTTCAAAAGTGACAGCTACCGAAATAGCGGGCTATTCAAAATAACACCTCTTATTGGAAAAACCCTTTACAAATATTATGTATAAGAAAAGTATAAAAAGGTTTTATGGGAAATACCTGAAGTTTGAACTTTTAGCGTTTACAAATTTCAATTTTCTTGACTATACACAATCAATCATGTTTACAAACAACAAGCACGAGCAGACAAATTTCTGAGAAACGTGTTTTCCTGAACGTCCCGAAAACGTCTTATTATTAAATAGACTTATTTTGAAAACAAAAACAGGTTCCACTGAACATGACAAGACTATGGGTCTATCAACATATAAAATCCAATGGAGATTAACAATCCAACATCCAATCCATGATCCGGCCATCGTAGTCCGAATTGTGTGGATCAAAATCCTTTCATCAAAATGTTGAATGTGGGTGTCTATTTATTCCATAGACTTTTTCACTTATGGACTAAATGACAAGACAAATTTTGCTTGTTTTTCGTTTAGAATTTGTTTAGATTCACGAGCTAGGCAATAGCTTACAATTGCTCATTTATAAAGTTCTTAAACGCTATTTTTAGTTAACTATTTGATTTCGAACTTAATTTCTAGGTTTTTCATTTTCTAGAAGATTGCTCGCCCTGAAATAAATGTCGACTTGATTGATGCCGGATTACTAATGTATTTTAAAATCTAACGAAAGTTGTCATTTCGTTAAAGTATAAGGCACTGATTTCTTAAAAAAAATTGTTAACAGGATTGAGCGTAACCAAAATACAAGTTACGGCTATGCGTAAGATGCGCTTGAAATTGCACTGTACTGATTTGTTTGATATGTTGTTTGGACAGATACCAGTAGTGTAAGATCAGGATTGCAGCTCCGAAATCCTGTGCTAACTGCATGGTAAACTAAAGAACTCGAAATTTTTCGATTTTTTTCAGTTCTTAGCTTATAACTTCTTAAATATACATCCTTTAGAAAACAGTCGCAAAGCAGCAAATAGAGAAGACAAAATTTGTTATAATTTAAGTGGAGACTGCATCTCTGTAGATCCAACAGGTTTTAAAAGACAGATCTTTGGCAATTGACATATTTTCCTAAAAAAAAAACTAAAGTGTGACGTCTTTCCACTTTCGAGCACTCAAACTTGTACATTTTTAAACATAAAAGACAGTTTTCATAAACGGAACTTGGAACTTCTCTTTTTGTAGGGCAAGAAATTTTGTTTACCTGACATATTTAACTTATGTATTTATTTTCTGTTATTTAAAATAAAATTTAAAATAATTAAAAATTTGTTTTTTTTTTCAAGCGAGGGTTCGATTTTCATCATGCCAAAAATGGTTATGTAATGCTGTTTAGATGGCTACCTACCAATGAAACCGTTAATATACCAGTCTATGCGCATACTCTGTGTGGAGTTGGTGGATTGGTCGTAAATGATAAAAACGAAATACTTGCTGTGAGTGATAAGTATGCTTTAATACCAAATAGTTGGAAACTTCCAGGTGGTTATGTTGAACCAAGTATGTATTTATATTCTTAATATTTTTTCTGACAACAAAATATAAAACTTGTTATATTCTTTTTTCAGAGGAAGATTTTGTGGATGCAGCAATCCGTGAAGTTCGTGAAGAAACGGGCGTTGAAACCACCTTCGAAACTGTCATTGGTGTTCGACAATCACACGGTGGCAGTTTTGGATGTTCCGATTTATATTTTGTCATTGCTCTTAAGCCAATTACATCTGAACTTACGGCTTGCCCACGTGAAATTAGTAAAGTTCAATGGATGCCTGTATCTGAATATTTGCAGCATCCTCATGTCCATGAAACCAATAGACAATTTGTACGAACGTTTCTGCATTATAAAGAATCTGGGATTAAATTTAATTGTGTTGAAGCGACGCATCAGATTCTAAACCGCAAATACTGCCTCTACTTGGTAGAAAAGGAAGCTGAACAAAAGTAGTGCGAATTCCGAGTAAAATGCATGTGAAAATAAAACGTTAACTAATTTGTATGGGTATTACGAAATATTAATTTTTAATGTAAATAAAAGAAAATTTATTTTTGTAATCATTTGAAACTGTAGATAAAATTGTAGATCGTAACATGGCGAATTTATTTTTTTATTAATCATTTCATCAATTCATTCTGATTACTATATTGTTGTTCGCTTCTGTCGCTACGGTAGGTTAGGTGCCTAAATATGAATTATATACCGTTACATTATAATGTTCCTTAAATCGATTGCAATCCTTTGGAGATATTCACCCCAATTATGAAATTCGAAATGAGTCGTATCCTCATTTTTAACTCTCTACTTTGTTCAATTGACTATTTTTAAGTTAAACGGCAATATACCGCAAATGGACAGGTTCAGGAAACGTTAGGAACTAATTTCGTTTTTGATTGAAGCTCAGGAAGCATCCAGAAGTTTTCTGAAGCTGTTTTATTGACATAAAAATGACATATGTATGACACAATAAAACAGTATCAGAATACTTCTGGATGCTTCCAGACTCTTCTGGACGTCCAATCGAAAACGGAAAATATTTAGTAAATTTTCGGGTCTTTGATTGGTCAGCTGTCAAATTGGAAGTATTTTTCTAGACAGCTGAACAATCACAAACCCGAAAATTTAATATATATTTAGTCCCTAACGTTTCCTGAACCTGTCCAATACTTATCAAAACTATTTCCGTCTTGTAGTAAAATCTTGAAATGAGACATACAAAAACTTAATACGATTCGACTGGAATTTCATAATTGCCCTGAGCCTTTCTGTTCATTTTTTATTTTTTTTTCAAAAAGTTTTTATTTGTAGTGCTACATATTAAACTGTTATAATAATCTACGTGGTATTATACTTTGGTGATTCGATGTGAATTATTTCTTGAACTGTAGCTACTCTAAAGTTTGAACTTGATACTCCGCAGTCCTGCGAAAGATATTTCTTGCAGCTTTTGAAAAAGTACACCAATTTGCACTGTGGTTCTCTTAACTAATGAATAACGGTTGTTCGACTAAAACCTTTTACTTAACAAAAGGGGACAAATATTTTTTTAAGTTTATCCGAGGGCAGTTTTGACCTAAAACTTAGTTTACCAGGTTAAACGACTAAAGGCTGTTACATAAAAAAATTAATTAAAATCTGAACAAGAGCAATGTTATGTTACAAAAAAAAAATTATTCAAGCAGTTGAAACATTAAGCTATAACTTAAACTAAAATCTATAGCTTCTTCCTCCGTCAATTTTATCAGTGCGATACACAGGCTGTTTAGGTTGTTTGTTCCAAAGTTCTGATTCGAGGTGAATCCCTTACCGGTCTATACTCCAAAGTTCTAACTTCAGCAATGGCACTGTCTAAAGCAAGTGCTATGAAACAAACTGTTTAAGAATGCCAAACAGTGAAAACATCACCCTATTATACATTATGAACCTGTTTTATTTTATCTTGCATTGCGCTCTCTTTATGTACTCTTATATTCCACATTCACATTAACTGTTTAAAGCTCTCGATTATTAAAGAAAAACTCTATCTGTTAAGCATAAATTCATTCGAAATCTAATCGTGAGACTGATCAGTTGTCTTTCAAGTCAATCATTAAAAAATCCATGACTTTCAAATCATTCAAAATCACCATACATTTCATACATATTATTAGTTTAATAAATTTAAGTATTATAACGTAGTTATAAAATCAGTCTTTTTTTTTATTACCTATAATTGGAATTACACAGCACACAAACAACATCACACATAATCATTGGAAACACATACACAAACACACATATCCATTATGGAAATTTGGTAAAATACACAAAAACACGATACTAACCACTTTTACACAATTACACATATTTTATATAAAAAATTACTAATCAAATTCATATAAAACCAAATCATTCAATGGTCCTTCGATAGCCACATGACTCATATTTTTTAATGAAAAAATCAGTGCTTATGGGAAATTAAAAAAAAAATCATAGACATACATTCGTATATAGATTTATCTATATATAAAAAATAAACACGTTTTACAGTGCGGGCACAAATAAGCGAACAATTTCATTTGGTGTTTTTTGATTAATTTTGCTAAGGAATTATAACAGTATTTAAGATACAAATTAATCACGCGATTCCGATATTCATAGACAGTTACTTAACGTTTTCGTCATACGGTATATGAACTCTTCTGTTCCTAACGGACATTAATGCAAATTATCGTTTTGAAAGGTTGGAAATAAATTTAAACGAAATTTGTAGATCGATTAAGACTTTTTCGATCACAATAAAAAAAAAATGCATAAAATCATTGCTAAGCGCGGTCGTGCAAAAGGTTGTATTACCCTTACAGCTACATATGTAACGGCGATTCCCATTACAACAACAGTAGAAACATTAGAATTTCGTTTAGAAAGATTAGATGAAGCGTGGCAGGAATTTGTTTCTTTACAAAACGATCTTTTAGAATTTGCAGGAACAGAAGGTTATGTGGATCGCGAATCTGAATTTGCTGAATACGAGGCAAAATATTTTGAAACTCACGCTCAATTATCAGATGCTATTCGTTCTAAATCAAAATCTCGTGAAAGTGATAAGGTTTTGGTTGGGTACCATACACCTTCGGAAGATTCTGACATTTCAGTTTCGCACAAATCAGTAAAATTGCCACGCATAACTATTGAACCATTCTCCGGTGAATACAAAGATTGGCCAACATTTCGAGACATGTTCACGGGAACTGTCGATTCAAATCGAACAATCACGAACACACAAAAGCTACATTTCCTAAAATCGTTTCTCCGGGGAGAAGCCGCGAATCTTCTAAAGCACATTCGATGTTCAGAAAATAATTACATTGAAGCTTGGACCAAACTTGAGCAACGCTACGATCAGAAACATTTAATCGTGCGGTCGTTTATTCATTCGTTTCTTTCGTTACCATCGTGTAATGCTGCAAATCTTCAGTCGCTTCGAAAGATAGCCAATGGGGCTGACGAGGCAGTGCGGGGACTTAACGCGTTGAGCTCCAACACAAGAGATCCATGGCTCATTTATCTTCTTCTTCAAAAGGTTGACCAAGAAACAAAAAAAGCTTGGGCTGAAGAAGTAGGTTCGAGAAATGACTCAACCATAGATGAGCTTCTCGAATTTCTCCAAACACGATGCCAGTGTCTTGAAGCTTGCAGTTCGGTTTCAAGTCCTAATACTACTCGGGCTGTTCGTACTCATTTTGTTAAATCTACCCCAAGTTGTCCAAAGTGCCAAAATGTACATTTACTTTCAAGTTGCCAAGACTTTAAAACTTTAACTATTGAATCACGTCGTGAATTCGTACGCAACAATGCACTCTGTTTCAATTGCTTGCGTTCGGGACATGCCTCCAATAATTGCCGCCTCACAGTTCGTTGTCACCAATGTCATTCTCGTCACCATTCCCTTCTTCATTTGCCTCAATCTCAAAACTCTGATCATCAATTAAATCAAAATCAAAATCTCAACTTGAATCGTAATTCAAATGCAAGTTCTTATGCTCATCATCAATCTAATACTTCAAATTCTGAAAATCAACCTAAAAATAATTATAATTCGTTAATCGCAAATCATTCAATCTCATTTAAACCGAAACACCAAGTCACTACGATTCTACCAACAGCCATAGCTCGTATTCAAGACAAGCAAGGAATTTATCAAACCGTACGAATACTTCTCGACTCAGGTTCTCAGGTGTCCTTTATCACTGAACAAACAGCTCAACGCTTGGGACTCCCTCGCACACGTTTGAGAATTCCTATAGTAGGGATCGCATCGAAATCCGCTGGAGTAACCAATGGGTTAGTTCACCTCGACGTTATTTCATGCTACAGTTCCGAATCAATTGATCTCAGCTGCTACGTTTTGCCCAATATCACCTCTTCGCTTCCACCACTAGCAATCGATAAAATTCCTCAAAATCTCTCTGAACTGAATCTTGCTGATCCTAATCTTGCGGAACCGGGTCCGATCGATATGCTCATAGGTGCTGATAGGGTCTTTAATATCATTAAGGGAGCAGCTAAAATTGAAGAAGGAGGGTCGCTTACTTCGATCCCAACTATTTTTGGCTGGGTGATAGCTGGACGTCATTCGCAGCCTGCACCAGAACAATCAGGAATTCAAGCATTTCACACTTGCTTAGATCATAATCTAGAATTTGATCTTGAAAGGTTTTGGCGACTTGAGGAAGTATCTAACGAACAGCCACTGTCCTTGGAGGAGCAGTTAGCTGAGGAAAACTTTGTAAAAGGTCATATTCGTCGCGATGATGGCAGATACGAAGTACAACTGCCGTTCAAATCTTCAACAACTTTTAACTTCGGCGATTCTTTCGGTACAGCTTTAGCTCGTTTTCATTCCATTGAACGAAAATTCAATTGGAACCCGAATCTAAAATCAGAGTATTCAAAATTCATAAATGAATACATTTCACTTGGGCATATGGAAGAAATCCCTTCCAATGAAATTCAGATTTCAAATTCTTCTAACTACTATTTGCCTCACCACGCGATATTCAAAGGTGATAGTAGTACGACAAAAATCCGTGTTGTTTTTGACGCATCTGCAAAATGTCGTTCATCGCAATCTCTCAACGAAACTCTACTTGTCGGTCCAACAATTCAGCGGGACATATTTTCAATTTGCTTACGTTCTCGTCAATATGTCTATCTGATGACAGGAGACATTGAAAAAATGTACAGACAGATCTGGGTCGCTCGTAAGCACACTGACTTTCAAAGAATAATCTGGCGTGAAAGCCCTACAGAACCCTTGAAACATTTTCGTTTGCTTACTGTGACTTACGGAACTTCTGCTGCTCCGTTTTTAGCTGTCAGAGTCTTGCAACAGTTAGCTGCAGATTATGCAAGAAGTCATCCTCGAGGTTCCAAGATTCTTCTCAACGATTTTTATGTTGATGATGTCATCACCGGTTCAGACAACATTGAAGATCTAATTTCTCTTCGGCTAGAACTAGTGGAATTATTGAGATTCGGTGGATTAAATCTACGAAAGTGGACAACAAACTGCTGGCCACTTCTGATATCTTTACCAGACGACCAACTTGAACTGTCTCCTGTAGATTTTGAAGAATCCAATTCTGTCAAGGTTCTGGGATTGCAGTGGTGTCCGTCAAGGGATATTTTTTCTTATAAGGTCAAACTGAATCTTCTAAACACATGCACAAAACGCCACATCCTTTCAGATGCTTCAAAAATCTTCGATCCTTTGGGATTCCTTGCACCGATCGTCATAGGAGTAAAAATTTTACTTCAGGAACTCTGGAGGAACCAAATCAATTGGGATGAGGAAGTTCCAGAGTCCTTATCGCAGCAATGGAATGCCATACGTAACGAACTACACATCGTTGAAACTTTCGCTATACCGCGAATCATATTGCAAAATAAACATTCTTGGGAACTGCACGGCTTCTGTGATGCATCCCTGGATGCATACGCAGCAGTCGTCTATTGTCGAAATGTCAAACCGGATAATACGATATCAGTCACGCTCGTTGCAGCAAAATCAAAGGTCGCTCCTTTAAAGGTCTTAGCTCTTCCAAGGCTTGAGTTGTGCGGAGCCTTATTACTCGTCCGATTACTGAACAAAATCAAGCTTTCTTTACAGGAACCAGATGTCAAGGTCTTTGCTTGGACCGACTCTTCTATTGTTTTGCATTGGTTGGCCGCTCCCCCAAAGAAATGGTCGGTATTTATCGGAAACAGAACATCCGAAATCTTGACTTCGATACCGCTTAAATCCTGGAGTCATGTCCGGTCCGCTTCTAATCCTGCAGATGCCGCCACAAGAGGGTTGTTGCCATCAACTTTAGAAAAAACTACTCTTTGGTGGGAGGGACCTGAATGGCTAGCTAAGGATCGAGACCAGTGGCCATCATCAAACAACAACACGGCAGACATCAACCCGCAGGACTTGGAAGAGCGAAAGGTTGTCAAAATCGCAAAGGTATTTACTTCAAATCTTGATTCAATGCATCCGTTTGAAAATATAATCAATAACTCGTCAAGTTGGTTTAAAGTAGTGCGCGTAGCAACATACGTTTATCGGTTCATCGATAACTATTTTATACCTAAGGAACACCAGAACTTAAATCCACTTTCCACTGAAGAGTTATCTCATGCCAAAACTCAAATCATAAAATATGTTCAGTCTACCTTATTTAGTTATGAAATTCAATGTTTAAAAATAAAAAAGGAACTTTCAGCCAAAAGCAGACTTTTAAGCTTGAATCCATTCATCGACTCGTCAGGTGTTCTTCGTGTCGGCGGTCGGTTGGAACACTCAAACTTGACTTTCTCAGAAAAGCACCCCATAATATTGTGCAAATCCCATCGAATCACTAAGCTAATCGCGGAATTCACACATAAAAATCATTTACACGCCGGTGCCTCGCTTTTATTCGCCTTAATCAAACAAAACTTTTACATTCTTGGTTGCAGAAATCTCGCTCGAAAGGTTATAAGAAACTGTATTGACTGTATTCGTCAACAAAAAGCAACATCCAAACAACTCATGGGAAATCTTCCCTCCGATCGAATTCGATACTCACGACCGTTCAGTAGAGTAGGCTGTGACTACGCAGGGCCTATAATGCTTCGTCTGAATCGAGGTCGAAACCCAAAATTTGTAAAAGCCTATATAGCGCTATTCGTATGTTTCGTGACTAAAGCAATTCACATAGAATTAGTCGGGGACTTATCATCAATCGCTTTTCTATCAGCTCTCGATCGCTTCGTTGCCCGCCGTGGTAAGCCACTTGAAATTTGGAGCGACAATGGTACAAACTTTGTTGGTGCTAAACGTCTCCTCAATGAACTCTATGAACATCTCTGCAGTCAACAACACAATAACATCGTCATCGACCACCTGTCTAAGGACAACATTACATGGAAATTTATTCCACCGGCATCCCCACACTTCGGAGGTCTTTGGGAGTCAGGCGTTCGATCCGTCAAGCTGCATCTGAAACGTGTAATAGGGGACGCAAAACTTACCTACGAAGAAATGTATACTCTACTTGTGAAAATCGAAGCTTTATTGAACTCTCGCCCTATGTGGCAAACCTCTGATTCTGACCCTATTGCCCTAACACCTTCTCATTTTTTAATCGGAGAAGCATATACCGCTGTTCCTCAACCCGATGTTTCTAACTCTAATATTTCAATCAAAACTAATTGGTATCTTTTGCAGGCAATGCTTCAAGGCTTTTGGAAACGTTGGCATAGTGAATATCTTACCTCGTTACAGCATCGCTCAAAATGGCAAAAATCGAAACCAAATCTCGAAGTAGATGATGTCGTTCTACTCAAGGAACCAAATCTTCCACCATCCAAGTGGATTTTAGGACGAATAATCCAAACACATCCCGGAGAAGACGAGAAGTGCAGAGTTGTTACGATTCGTACTAAATTTGGAGACTACGTTCGGCCTACAATAAAAGTAGCAAGATTACCATGTTCTGAAACGCTATAGG
Organism: Meliscaeva auricollis; assembly: GCA_948107695.1. Taxonomy (NCBI): domain Eukaryota; kingdom Metazoa; phylum Arthropoda; class Insecta; order Diptera; family Syrphidae; genus Meliscaeva; species Meliscaeva auricollis. The sequence goes on along the minus strand of OX403617.1, from coordinate 46,266,353 downwards.
CTATAGCATTTCAGGGGGGCTGGATGTTTAAGAATGCCAAACAGTGAAAACATCACCCTATTATACATTATGAACCTGTTTTATTTTATCTTGCATTGCGCTCTCTTTATGTACTCTTATATTCCACATTCACATTAACTGTTTAAAGCTCTCGATTATTAAAGAAAAACTCTATCTGTTAAGCATAAATTCATTCGAAATCTAATCGTGAGACTGATCAGTTGTCTTTCAAGTCAATCATTAAAAAATCCATGACTTTCAAATCATTCAAAATCACCATACATTTCATACATATTATTAGTTTAATAAATTTAAGTATTATAACGTAGTTATAAAATCAGTCTTTTTTTTTATTACCTATAATTGGAATTACACAGCACACAAACAACATCACACATAATCATTGGAAACACATACACAAACACACATATCCATTATGGAAATTTGGTAAAATACACAAAAACACGATACTAACCACTTTTACACAATTACACATATTTTATATAAAAAATTACTAATCAAATTCATATAAAACCAAATCACAAACTATTAACAATTTTGAAGTCATTGCTACTCGTATGAAAAGATACTCTCTTGACAAATAATTTTAACTGATGCTATTTTAATGTACTCGTTGGCTTTTATACCTTGGATGTTTTTTGATGATGTTAAAATATTTAAGTCCCTAGAAATGAGATAACAATACGAAGGGGACTTACCAAAAATCTTACTATTTCAAATAAGGTGGTTTTTATTTTTGTTAACTAATTAAATTTTTGTATTGCTTGTATTGATATTGATTGACGGGTGGCAAGGAAGTTATATATTTTATATTAATTTCTTATGAAGAAACAAACAAATTGTGTCATTAGCAGTCAGAGAACAAAAATTATTAAATTTTTGTAGTTGTTAGTTTTTGTTTGATTTCAGGTCGCAACCGTCTGTCACAGCAATTTATAGCAGTTCTGGTAAGAAGCAGGTAAGCCAGAATAATGGCAAATAATAACGACTTTTACTTATTATATTTCCGTCCGTAGTGAAATTATTTTATTTTGAGATCGATTTAGTGCATCTCGAAAATGATTTTTGAAATTAGTGGGAGGAAGAACTGGTAGCAGATTTCTTGCGCGAGAGGTAACTGATTCATATTAATATTATAATTAGGCCTAGTCAGACTAACGGTTTCGTAATCACTATGACTGGGGCCTTATTATATTTGTATTTATGAATCGATTACCTCTCGCCCAAGAAATCTGCTCCCGGCTCTCGGTCTAACCTATATCATAGCTGTTTTTTGTTCACTTTATTACCTACAATAGGAATTCAGTTCGGTTAAAAGGCCCAATTTGTTGCCTTTAAATTATATTGTAGAGTGAATAAATTAAATCTAAGATCCGACTGGAATGAAATGTTTGCAAATAAAATTGTGTGTAAAAAAAGTCCTAACAATTAATATTATTCCACAGGAAGGCTTATTTTGTTTGTTTCAATGTGAATGCTTTTCTGGAAAATCTGAATATTTTGTAGCGAAATTTACCATATCGGGTGCAACAGCACTAGTTCTGGAGAAGGTGTCAAGCGAGGAGATCCGCTGATACGTATTTACTCTGATAGCTGTACGTTGCTGAGCTTAATCAAAATAAGTTTCTTTATCTAAAGAATTCTGCCTTACTCCCACCCAGTCCCATTTATCCATAGGGCCCAGATCAAGGGCCCCCCAGCTAAGGCCGCTTTCTCACTTGTCGGTACGGTATCGTTTCTGTATACCGACTCGGTAAAGATTTGTTACTTTTTATTGTTCAAAATATTTATTTATCTATTATTTCGAAAAAAATTATTATTATTTTGGTTAAAAAAGAAGAAACAAACTTGCACATGTAAATGAAAATATTTAAAAAGTAAATGAAAATATAAGCATTTAAAAAAAAAAAGAAAAAACCTAGGTTTAAACAACCCGCCAAATATTTTAGAAAAAAAAAATATATTTTTCAAAAGGGCCCAAAACTTTGTCAGGCCCGTGGTTCCACATTTTCCTGTCAATTTAAGTATCTTGTTGAGAGATATTCTCGTTAGTTTTACAGTAAAATCAGCATACGAGTCCTAAAAAAAAACTATAATAAAATTCATCGTAGTGGAAAGTCTCCTACAAATTGCAGTAACGAACGGATTCTTCAGGATTCGTAACAAATCTACGATACCTACGAATGGAATTCATGATAAGACTGAATGATTTGAAGATGCTTTCCCGGTACAATCCTTCCGCTTCTAGGTTAAATAGTAAATGTTCATAAAAGTGAGGATATGAGTCTGTCCTGCTAATAGATCTTGTAGCTCAGTCATCAGGGAATTTGCTGAACATTTTTAGGGTGAGTCAAATTTTTCAATGCCATTGAACAGGTGGAGTTGTTGTATTTCTATTCCCATAATAATACATCACCCCATCCGCAACCCAACACCGATTTCCATGCAGTTTATTAATTGAAACCATTTAAAATTTCGTCCACACGTTGTCCTTTTCAGCATTTTAAATTAAATAGAATTGCAGTGTAATCTGTAAATTATTTACATGCATTAATTATATGAGCTGAGCAATAGCCACTAATTAAAGAAATCTATTATGTAGGTACATATGTAACATGAAAGAAGAAAAAAATAAATTTATAAAAATATAGCTTTTTTCATTAAAAAAAATCACCTTGTGAAACAAATAAAATTTGTAGGTATTCCCCCGCTAGGGCTTATCTCATTCAGCCACTGTGTACAATATGGAGAGACTTGAAATCATAATCAAAACTTAAAAGGTATAAAAGCTAACGAGAGCATTGAAAAAGCATCAGTTAAAATCATTTGTCAAGAGAGTATCTTTTCATACGAGTAGCAATGACTTTAAAATTGTTAATAATTTGTTTCATAGCGCTTGCTTTAGACAGTGCAATTGCTCAAGTTAGAACTTTGGAGTACAGACCGGCAAGGGATTCACCTCGAATCAGAACTTTGGAATATCGTCCTGATCGTGACAGGGCACGAATTATTCCTGTTCGTGTGGCAAGACAAACTACAGACCATCTGGATAAATCAAATACACGAACAAATGAATACCATCCCGACTCGCCAAAACAACCGCAGCCATCCTATCCAGT